>CAJVPQ010001373.1:0-18529 GCA_910591825.1 Funneliformis caledonium
TGTGTAGCATATTATACATTAATAAATAAATTAATAAATTTTTTTAATAAACTTTAAAATTTTAAGTTTACATTGAGTCAAAAAGCATTTGGAGACTTTTGGCGGGGTCTGTATATTTCATAATTCAGATGTAATAGGAAAAATAATAAAGAAGTTAGCCTAAATAAACTCATCTTATTATGATTAAACTTTCATCAAATTTTGTATTTGATTAAATTTTTGATTAAAGTCTAAACTTTTAATTAAACTTTTAACAAATGACTAAATAACTAAATTACTTTATAATATAAATTATAAATTTTTATTTATTTATCTTTATTAAAAAATATATTATTATTTAATATTTATTAATTTTAACTTAAATTTTTTATTGTTTATTATTAATTAAATATATAATTAAAAAATATTATTAATTAACATTATAGATAATAATTATTTATATGAAAAGTTTGCTAAAAAATCAGACTTTTAGAATTTTTTTAACTAAATTAAGATCTTATTATATTTAATCTAATAATATTAAAAATTAAAATGCAATAAAATCAAAATTTTATTAAAAAATTTATTAGAATCTAATTTTTCTAGCAAACTTCTTATAATAAACAAAATATAAATGAATAGTATTTTATTTACAAAATTTTAAATTTAAATTTTTATAGTAAAATAAAATATTATTAAAAATTGAAAGTTAAAATCTATAAAAATCCATAGAAAATCTATAGAAATAAAGTTTTAGCATTTCGATATTTTAATTATTAAAACTAAATAATTTTAGTTTCGTCATATGATTAAAATTTTCAGTTTTACCTAACATTATTACTATTAAGCTTGAATTAAAACAGGTAAAGAATAATCTAAATTCAAAAAAAAATATGAGATAAAATATATGAAAAAAAGGATAAAGTTAAACTATTAGAAAAAAATTCTCATCTTTAAGAGATAATGTTAAAAAAAATAATAAAACTGATCTTAAAAGGATCAGCTAAACTTATATTCTCACCTATAAATAATTTATCATAACTATTTTCTAATCCTATAGAGAATGATCAAAAAGAGATTCATTAAAAAGAAATATCAGTATTAGCTTCTATAATAAATGACTTAACATTAGATTCATTAGGTAGCATAAAAGTAATATCTTTATCAATAACTATTTCTATTATTGTGAGCTTTATAATGATTAATTATAAAATGATAGCCCTGATAATTTTATAAATATTTTTATTAATAAAGTCTTCAATTTATTACAAATGATTTATAATATATTTTAATATAATACTACTATAAGAAAATAAAAAGTAAATTATAATGTTGTATTTATTTGATAAATTTTGTTAATGTAGTATAAAATTATAAAAAAAGTCACAATTTGAATACATATAAAATTAATTATAAAATGTAGTCTTGATAATTTTATAGATATTTATATAAAAAATTCCTTTAATTAATAAATGATCTGTGAATTAAATATATTTATATTTATATAAAGATATTAATATATTTAAAAAAAATTTAAAGATTATTATATGAATGAAAATAATAAATTTAATATATAAAATATTTATATCTAACTAAAACAATTAAAAGATTTAATTAATATATTTTAAAATACTTAAATTATATAAAAAATATTATTTATAATTAAAAGATATTTTATTTGATTACAATAACAATTATAAAATTTTATTATATAATTATTAATAATTACAATAGTATTATTACTTATATAAATACAAATCTTCAAAATTTATTAGATATACAAATACTTAAATTTTAAATAAATAGATTAATAGATTTTAAATTAATATAATTTATTAATTAAACATTATATAACTTTAATATAATATTTATCTAAAAATTTAAAGAAAAAAATAATTTTTTAAATTATATTTTAAATAAATATAATTAATATAATTATTCTTTATATTTAATTGTGAATATAGATAAAATTTTATTTACTTTTGATATATCCAATTCAATAATAATTAAAAATACAGTACTTATACAAATAGTTCTTAGATGTATAATTAATAAAACAAAATTACCTCCAGTTATTATTTTCAAATTAAAAATATATATCTTAAGAAAATTTTTTTTTAAAGATATATTTATTTGTGTAAATAAAAAAGGATTAGATTAATAGAAATAAAATTCTATGATAGATTGAAAATATTTGAACTAAATGATCTTTATTAAATAATTTGTATTTTCTTTAATTTTAATTATTTCGTATATATATAATTAATTCAGTTAAAAATTAACTTATTATAAAAATACAAATATTACAGTTTTTTAGTAATTTAATATTATTAGATATTATAATTAATAAAAGTTTTAAATTTAGATATAGATAATTTTATCTTATATGCTATTTTATTTTATTTTTATTTTATATAAATACTAATAAAATTAATTTAAAAAGGTTTATATACTATATAATTAATAGATAGTAAAGAAAATTCATAAAATTACACTTTTAAATCATATTAAAAGGCTATTATATTCAAAATTAACTGAATAGATAAAATTATGTAGAAATTTTTTGATTTAAATTTAATTAAAAATTCATTTAAATGTTGTAAATACCTATTATAGAATATTTAAATTTAGTAAATAGATTTAATTTTAGTATACTTAGTATTTTAATTATAATAATTTAATTAAAATAAAAAAAAAATGTTAATAGTAAAAATGATTAACATATTTTATATTTATCATATTATTTTAATATTTGATAAAAGAAATTATTATTATATTATTATAAAATAATTAGTTTATTTTACTAAAAATTTTAGCAAGATTTTTAAATATATTAAATAGATTATATTAAATTTATTAATAAATTTTAATAAATGTTGATTATAAATAAAATTTTTCTCTAAAAATGATTTAAAAAATGCTTATATTTAAAGAAATTTATTTTTTAATTTATACAAATATTAAGTCATAAAATAATTGTTTTAATAAATACTTATTTTGATAAATAATAATTTTTTTAAAATAAAAGATTTTATTTTTATTTTTTTAATATTATTAAAAAAAAAAAAAAAAATTTATGTAATATAATATTTTATCAGAAGGATATTAACTATTCAAATCTTTTTTTTTAATACCTAATAGACAAATGATTTATTTATATAGAAATAATATTTAAAGGTATGCTATTGATACAAAATCTATATACTGTATTTAGATTTTAAATATGTTAATTTAATTAGTAACTATGCTCAGTAACTATGCTCTAAAATATAAAAAGTTCTTTAAACAAAAAATAAAATTTTCAAAATCCTGCTACTCAAGTATTATCTGATATCTGAAAATTCGCAGATATTGGCAAATAATCTTCTTATTGATCCAATACCATCTTTATTGGCAATTTGTTGATGGTAATGTACCATATAAAAGAAGGCTTGGAATATGAACAATATGTTAGAGATACACAAGAAAAGAAGAAATAAAATAAAAGATTTCTAATTATAATGATAATTAAATAAAGAGTTAAGAATTTGCGATTGTTTTTTATGTTAGATTATAATAAATATGCATGTGACGTTCATTCAGAAGTAAGCACGATATTCTCTTTTTGTGAATTACTATCAACAATTCTTGGAGTATGTCGAGGTGCAGCTTCCATTTCTGAAAACATCAATTCAAGTTCCTTCAGTTCTTCATCAATAACATTCTTCACTGTAGATTCCTCAATTGTTTGAGACACTGTAGACTCTGTGATCGGTTGAGGCACTGGTTGTTTCGTTGGTGTTGATTTAATGGACTCCTCTTCTTCCAACAATGCTTCTAACTCTTTCTCTAAATCTTCATCTATTTCAAGTGATGTTTCGATCAAAGTTTGATTCACTTTCATTGCATCATCTATTTCTTTCTGATCTGCAAGGGCATCCTGTAATTTATCCATTGTCGCATCCACAGATTCAGCCGTAATTCCTTCAGAAGCCAAAACACCTTTCAAAGCATTGGCTCCTAAACCATACATATCAATGATCTTTTTGATATGTACAAATGATTAAGTCTTAGTTCTCAAAAAAAAAAAAAAAAAAAAAAAAATATTCAATCATTTATATTATAATTAGAAAATGATTCCTTACTTCAGTATCACTTGCAGCTCCTTGAATTTTCAAAAGAACTCCCTCAATAGCATCCAAAGAACCCATTCTTTTTGATAAGATAAGTTCAAGATTCTTTTTTTGTCTTAAAGAATATTTCGCTTGCACCTTTTGTTTACGAATTAAATATCCAGTTATCTTCTTATTCAAGCTAAACATAAAATATAAATATATATAAACAAATTTCTATATTCATGAAAAAAAAATTATTATATCAATACCTACTCTGCCATTTTAATTTCGACATCTTCGACTTGTTTACGTAATTTCTTACTCGTTTCCTTAATACAAATAATTCCACGATCTGATTTAGTAAATTCAAGCTTGGAAAGATATTTTTCTTTTTTGGATCGCATTTTAATTATCTGGTAGTATAAGTATAAGCATTACTAAAAATTTAATAAACAACACAATCGGACAAAAATAACATTATATTATGCTCACAATTTCATCTTCTTTTTCCTCATTTCCATGCCAAGCTTCTGTAATCAACATTCTTTGTTCAAATTCTAGATAAGATACCAACATCGTAAGGTCAGTATCTGATAATACAACGCCTGGAACAGCCAAGGCAGCGTATTCGGCCTTAAATGAAGTTAAAGTATAAAGGTTATCCGTGATTCCATGAATTGCATTTTTTTCATGATGTTGAAGAACGCGATCTGCAGCCTCCTTTAAAGTAGGCATTACTACAAACTTTTTTGCATCTAAAACATTATTAGAACCCATCATTTTTTGTAATCCCCACGATAATGACTGTAAAATCCATCCAGACCAAGAATGATTCGATGACATAGAAGAACGAAAATTTTCAGCAGGAATTAATTCTAAGGAGATGAATAATTCTTGCTAAGAAGAAAATAAAAAGAAAACGAGTTAATAATTTGAAAAAGTTTTGAACACGAAGTAGAAAAGAATTTTTTCATACAATAACACAATTTAAGCCTGCTGGAGAAACACCGTTATACGTGGAAAATATTTCTTCTAAACCTTCACGATTAATACAAAGAATCTCTTCACCCAACCAGCCGCGTTTGCTTGTTTCAATCAAGACATTTGACCAAAACTTGAGTATTTCGTTAAATAATTTTGTATTAAAGTTCTTTTGGTTGGAAAAATCGCTCCAGTACCAGGCCTCTTTATCTAAATCCTTAACTCGTAGGTCAGGATGCCTTTTGAGATAGTCACGAATATCTACTTTATTTGCAGGCTTCATGTTGACCGTGTTTGACTGAAATAAAATAATCCATTCAATTTTATTGTATAATCACGTGAAACTCCAAGAGATCTGCAATACACGTACTATTCGTAATGAAACGCGTTTTATCAAAATGACGATTAAATAATTTGAAGTTAACCATCAAAACAAATCGATGACAATAAGACTTGACTCGTTTGCTTGGAAGATTCTTTTTTTCTACAAACAAAATAGAATAAAAAAATTTGATTTGATTTCCAAGTTCAAAGTTCAAACGGAAACTCATATCATATGTTTTATGTTGAATGAATTTCTAAGTATGCAAATAGATCTTCGATTCTCGTGACACATGTAAACTATCCCAAATATTATGTAATAAAGATGTCCAAATGTCATCATTTAACACCCGTGGCGCAGATTCGAGTATGTGTAACATCATGTTGTATCTTCTTTAGAATATGTATTTAGAAATTACAAGAAAAAAGAAATTCGAGGATTTTCCTATACAATACATATATATATATATATATATAATATAATAAAATAAAACCACGATTTTGGAACTTGGGTCCCGGGATGTGCCATTGTATCATTATAACATTATTTCTAAAAAAAAAACATTGTTTATAAATCCCATGAACTGAATTGCAAATAAAGTTGGAATATTTTTATTTTCTGATGTCAGCTGATTAGATAATGTCCTTAACCTTTACATATTTGTTTATTATAAAGCCACAAATTAGGTAGCTATGTTACATTTAAACCAGAATTTCTTTCTTTCTTAAAAACAATGACGAATCTTAAAATTAAATAATCTTTACCAATTAACTGAACAAAATCTAACTCACACTCGTTATAATTCTGCTGCTGCGGACTGCGTTTGGTGAGAAATTTGTGTAATTTTATAGGTTGAAAAAAGGGAAAAAAGGGGTTTAGGCAACTCAATTTTTTTTTTTTTTTTTTTTTTTTTTTTTAAATAAATACCGATATCTCGAAAAAAATTGCATTCCTTAATATAATCATTGTAGACGTTTTCGTTTACGCTAATTTCTTAAAAAAGAGTAAATTTCCACATTTTCACAGAATAAATTTTACTCTCCCCACTTTTATTATACCTTTTACAATTCTTACAAACAAACCTTTTATTATATTTCTTGCTAATTTTTTTTTTCATTATATGATAAAAAAAATATAATTTAGTTTTTTTTTTTTTTTTTTATTAATTCATTTACATTATCTAAAACGTACTTTTTATTCATGCAATCAAACACTATGGATAGTTTTAGACCACCTGAAAACCCAAACCCATATGGTCCACCAGCACCTCCACGTTCAGACCCACCTTCACAACGAGGATATCGAGGGGGAAACCGTGTAAGACAGCAGAGATCGTGGAATCAAAGATCTAACGCAGGGGGAAACAATAACAATAATAACGTTGGTAATAATAACAATAATGGTGTTGGTAATGTGAGGGGGGGACGCAGGGGTAATTTTTATGAGCGAAGGTCAAGAGATAAGAGTCAAGATAGCGGTTGGAGATCTCGACAATATAATGAACGCAACTTACGGTCATACCGTGATGGGGGTTCAACGTACAGAGACGGTTCATATTGCAGAGAAGGTGCAGCATCTCGTGATAGGAGAGATAGTTGGGGTCATCGACATTATAATGACAGGTCCTCACGTTATGGACGTGATAATAATAATGGACCGTCAAGAAACAGACAACAGGAAAGGCAACCTCCTTGGCATCAAGACCGGTACCATCAACAATATCAACATCAAAATGGGATTGCGCAGAATAATTGGAATTCCACAAGTCTTGCCGGATCATCTGGACCGCATGGGCATCACGGACCACATCCTCCTGTGTCACACGGACCTACAATGATCCCAGTTCCAGGTCAACATGCTCCAGGTTTATCACCACAACTTGGACCCCCGGGTGTATCTGGACATGTTAATTTACATGGCTCACATGTTCCTCCAGGGCCGCCTGGTCAAATTGGCCAACAGGCTCAACATAATCAGAATCAATCAGGACATTTGGGTCACCTAGGGCAACATGAGCATCACGAGAGGCAGCCTGCGCAATTAGTACAACCAGGAGCACCTGGAACTCATCCGGTTCTTCCTCATTACGAACAAACACCATATCAGGAGCCTGCACCATTTCAAGGACAATTACCTCCTCAGATACCGACCTGGGATCAAAATTATCATCCACAACCTCCTGGTCATCATTACCAGGAGACGTATTATCATCCATACGATCATTATCAAAACCAATATAATCCTTATATGAATGGTGCTGATAGTATGGGATATAATCATCATATGGAAAATAAGCACGCGATGCCACCCCAACCACCCCAACCTCCACAACCTCCAAATCCACCACATGCCAACATTCATATGAATGTAAATAATGTACAACTGACTACACAGCTGCGATCACCGATATCGCCACATACGTCTTACCCACAGTCATCGATGCCAATACAATCGATACAACCAACTCATATATCGCAGCAACCAACAGTAGGGACAAGATCTGTAAAGTCTCATGTATCTCCGATTGAAGTCACTCCGGTGACCGTTAAAAAATGTGCCGAGTTATATGAAATCTTGAGTCAAGTAGGAGAGGGCACCTACGGGTAAATAATCGATCGTGCTTTCACTTAAATAATATTTACATTTGATGTAATGATTTTTACATTCTTGGACCTTATAGTAAGGTTTACAAAGCAAGAAATCGCGAGACAAAAGAAATAGTGGCATTGAAGAAGATACGTATGGATCCAGAGAAAGAAAAGGAAGCTGGGGTAGGTTGGTGAAAAAACGATTTTTATTTTTTTTTGTTGGAAAGTCACGTTACTCATATCCATCATTCTAGCAGTTTCCTCTCACGGCAATTCGTGAAATTAAACTCTTGCAACAATGCAAACACAAAAACGTCGTGCAACTAAAGGAGATAATGGTTTTCCAAGGTGAGTAAATAAATGTTTTGCATCATCTAAAAAAAAAATACATATATATATATTTTCAACGCAAATAATTAACTTTCCTAGATTCTGAATCTTATTCAGCTTATTAATTTAAACTTGTTATAAATTATTAGGCTTCGTATACATGGTCTTTGAATATATGGCACATGACCTAACCGGTGTTCTCGCGAACCCGAAGCTCAAATATGAATCACAACACGTAAAATGCCTTATGAAGCAAACTTTAGAAGGTTTAGCCCACCTTCACGAAAATGGAATTTTACATCGTGATATAAAAGGTAATTTTCCTATATATATTTTAGGTATATGGATCAAAATAGTAAATACGTTCATGCAAATATCTAGGCTCAAACATTTTATTAAACAATCGTGGAGAAGTAAAGTTGGCGGATTTCGGACTCGCCCGTCAATTTGATATTAAAAATAAGCACGATTACACCAATCGTGTAATAACGTTGTGGTATAGACCCCCAGAGTTATGTCTCGGAGCAACAGAATATAGTTGTGAGGTCGATTTATGGAGTGTAGGGTACATATCATAGTATTTTATTCTCCTTACACTATGGAATTTAATGGATAATTGTATTAATTGACCTAAAATCTTGGTTATTTCTTAGATGCATAATGATGGAATTAATAACGGGAAAACCATTGTTTCAAGGTAAAGACGAGTTTTCACAACTGGATAGCATCTTCAATTTGATGGGCGTGCCAGACAAAAAAGAGTGGCCCGAAATAACGGACCTATCATGGTATGCAATGGCAAAACGAAATGGTCCGAAAGGTTCTAAATTCCGTGAACATTTCGAACAGTAAGTATTAATTGAAATGCATACACCTTATTAATGTAATATTTAACTAACAATATTTTGGGGATTAGTATGTTATCTCCGTGTGCACTTCAGTTGGTCGAATCACTACTTTCAGTAAATCCAAAGAAAAGGCCGTCGGCTCTTAAAGCACTAAATTATACTTATTTCACGACTGAAAGTCCACATGCTTGTTCACCCTCAGAGTAAGTATATTTTTTCGTATTTACACTTCAATATATCATTTTATTCTATGGTCTTTCTTTATCTGGTCAAAACGTACTTTTTTATAGGCTTCCCGAAATCTTAGGAGATTGGCACGAATACGAATCAAAACAAAAAAACAAGAAAGCTAATCCATAGATGATGGGAACTCGTCTAATATATTTTTTTTTTTACTTTGCTATGAACAGGTATGTCTACGTTATCTTTTAGGATAATTTATGATAAACGTTTAAAAATTTAAATATTATAAAATAAAATAAACTATAACTTACTACTGTATTTGTAAATTTTATTTATGTACAAGGTTTTCTAAAAAAAAAAAACAAAAAAACAAAAATTGACGGACCACCATTTTTTTTTTTATGGTCTTTCCTTATTCTATTTTTAAGCACATTATTGTAGTATTTCTCCTCAATATCAATCAATGAATGTTTTAGTTACAGCATTCATTTTTTTTATTTCTTTTTTGGCTTACCTCCTGGGCATTATAATAAGCACTTGTAGAGGAATATTACTAGGTCGAAATACATATTAATACTCAAAGTAATATCATAATATATGATAATATATTATAATTACAAGCCATTGTACTATACAATGTAGCCAAAGTCAATATCGTTGCATCTATGGAAAAAATTTTTAACGAATAATTTTTTTTATTTTATTTTATACAAGGAGAGTTGTTCAATATATTACATTAGGGGAATTCATGTATATTCATTGTTGTATATTCGCATCAAATATAGCCGACATTACTATTAGTATCAATTAAATAGAAATTCAGACAATATTTGTTGAAATAAGACGGTAAAGACAATCAAGATGGTAACGATGAAAAGATGAATTAGAGATTACATTGATTGTATTCTTTTTTTAGAGTTATATGCTTAGATTAATATTAATTTTGTAAATAGTTAATATTGTAAATATAAATTGAAATTTTTTTAGATTAATGATAAATATATAGTAATTATTTTATTTTTAATCATCGGTTACTAGTCACTTCTTTCTTTTGTATTTATAGAAGATTCTTTTCATGTTTTGGATTAAACTTTCACGACTCGCACGCATTTGTAATAAAAGTTTTGATTTTCAATCACAAACGAGTCGCGAAAGTTGAACATGAAACTCTTCTATATATTTAATATGTAATTTTAGAAAATGGGATATTTTTAATAATCTTTTCTCTTTCTTTTGATTTTTAGGTCGCATTTTCAGATCAAGACACTTTTCAATATCTTATCCTTCGTCTAAAATAAGAATTTTTTCTGATTTTCCAACTATTAACACCATTAGCAACATCAAAGAATTTTACCATCGACAGGATTGAAGGTTTAATTTCAATATGAAATACGGTAACGTTACATTGAAACAGACAATTTTCTTTGGACAATCAAGAAAAGCCACAAAGATTAAGTACCTAACTAGACATTAAACTTTCAAAAATATATATATATATATAGGTATAAGAAGTTTTTCAATGGAAAAAAGCTAATGTTAAGGAATGCTTCTTATTTTTTGTAGTTCTCACCTACTTGGTTCATGCTTAAATATTAAATATTTTCCATTTCATATCGGATGATTTCTTTGAATAATTACTTGATACCGGAATTTAGAAGCTAAAATCTATTGATAGTTTTCCTACAAAAATAATTGATCAATAAATATTTTTTATTACGAATTTTTTTATTAGAACTGATTTTTTTCATTAACAATTCAATGTTCAATAAATATTTTTTTTTTTAAAAAAAAAAATCTAAATTACAGATATTTATAAGATTATCAAAATTTTTTTAATTCAAAAAATTCAAATTGCAAATAAAAATAATTAATTTCTAGTTTCTAATATAATTTTAATCTCTTTTGGGATTTATATACTAATAAATATATAATTATTATTATATAAAATAAAAATTTAATAAATTAAAATTATATAAATGTATTAATTAATTTTAAAAATTATTATTTTTGTTTTTAAATTTATTATAATTTAAAATCTAAAATTTTAATATAAAAATATATTGATTAAAATATTATATTTTATATAAAAAAATAGTAATATAAATTATTAAAAAAAAATTTTAACTTGTAATAATAAATTAAGGATTATAAAAATATATCTTATATATTTTTATCAATTTTTATTATATTCTATATTTATATAAAAAATCATTATTAATAAAACTTTATTTTTTTTTTAACTTTATATTATAGATTAAATTGATAAATATATTTAAAGGTTTAAAAATACCATCAGATATTTACTTTATATAATAATTTATATTTAGTTTATAAAAAATAAACTTTTTAAATAAGTTTTTGCAAAAATTACAAATTGCTATTTTTATATAAATAATAACTCAGATATAACATTTAATAATAAGTAATTATTCTTTATTTTAATTTTTTAATTTTTTTTATTTAATATAATAATTCTATTAATAATAAATTCATTCAGTTCTAAGTAATTAAAGAATTTTTTCACATTATCTGAAATTTTTTATTATATATCAACAAGCATTTCAGTATTACATTTTTGTGAAAATATTTTCTTTATTTTTTAAATCTTTAATTAATCAAAGTATGATAGAGAATTTTATATTTCTAAGCATTCAAATATAATGTTATTCTGTACTATAACCTAATCAATAAATAATTTTTTTTCTATTAATGTACGGTAGCTAGAGGTAGACAGAAGGCATATCCTCATAGAGGACAAATTGATCCTACATTAGGTTAGCTTTCTAAGTTTTCAGTCCCTTAAAGGGATATGTAATCCATCTTGAAACATATTCCTGTATAATTGTCACCTAATATAGATTAGTGTGTAAAATTCACATGCACAATATGCACATGTGTATATTAAAATTTTTTATGCACATATTACATAGCATAAAATATGTATAAATAATTACTAAAATAGATAAATTATATATAAAAATGGATAAATTTTTTATAAAAATTGAAATATTATATAATACATGCATTAATTTTCTATTTTAATACAACTTGTACATATGACTTTTGATCTAAATTTTACACACTAGTAGACTATCTACAATAGCTTATTACCCTAATTACTTCTGTCACAAGCTCACTAGATCTTATTAGATAATATTACTTTTGGATAAAAGGATTATTTCAACCATAAAATTTGTCACATCCTATTTTTATCAATCTAATTTATAGGTTTCATTCTATTGATAACTACTGAAACTGTGAGATTAAGTTCTTTATATAAATAGTGGTATTATACCTATAACGTTAAATTCACTTAAGAATTAAACTCAGCCTCTACCTTTAATAACAATTCGATTAGATAGTGCTGCAGCAGTACAATATAGTCTATTATCACTATAGCAATCTAAAGGTATTACTCAATCTACTAATTACTGGTTAATCACTTTCTTACTTGTATAAGAGCCCTTGAATTTAAAGACGTGAGATAGTATCTATTATAGACATATTAACGAAGACCAAGTTTCTATCGATCTCTAGCTTCATTTGCATTTACATATTCTTTAAACCTAGTATTTAAGTATAATTAACACTTATTAATAGATTGATCAACCAGTTTTTAATACATATTAGTATATATGTCACATATTTAGTTACATATGAAATTCTTATGAAAATTATCTAGTTTTATATCTTAGCTGAGATCTGAATCTATGATTATTGTAGTATAATCTACAATAGAGACTCGCATCTTACAAATTAAGCTAAGATTAATAATCCTTAACCTAATCAATAAATAAAATTTATTTATTATTAATTTTGAGTAAATAAACTTATTTATTACTAGTTATATTATTAAAATTATACTTTAATTAGAATGGTTTTTATTCTCTAATTTTAAATTTAAAGCTTAGTATAAAAAGGTTGATAAATTATTTTTATACTCATTTTTGATTCATTATTAATTATTCTATTATTTTTTTTTATTTTTATTTTATCAATTTTTTAGTTTTTTTTATCAGCATAATTTTATGCTTTTTATAATAAGTTTTTAATATATATTTCTCTTGTAAATTTTAAAGTTCTATTTTTATTACATCTTATTTATAAATTACTTGTTTCTATTTTAAGTTATTAATATAATATGCAATTATTTTTCATAACCTTTTTATGTATTTTAAATACTTTAAGATCTTTAAAATATATGGGATTCTTTATATCAAAAATTATAACCAAATCTTTTATCAACTCTTATAATAATTTCTTTTAAAATTAATAGTATATTTAGTTTAAAAATTAAAGTATTTTCAAGATATTTACTTAAAAATAAATCTATTCTTTCTTTTTTTGCTTAAGTTTTTTAATATTTAACTTTAATTTTAATTTATTAATTATATTTTTAATTATATTTTATTTTATAAAATGAACTCTAAAGATTTTAAAAGCTTTATTAAAATTAAAATAAATAGATTTTAACTTTCATATTTGTTATTAATAATTTTAATATTTAAAATATTCAATATATTATAAAATTTTGTTTAATTTTAGATACTTAATTAAATAAAAAGATATTAAGTAATAGCTATTGAATAATTTTTTTTTTTAATACTTGAAAAAAGAGGTAATGCTACTATAAGAGTATCTTGTTATAAAAATTATGATTTCTAATTTTTATTCTTATTCAATATATTTCATATTTTTATTTATTAATAGTAAAGATATTATACTTTAAAAAAATATTTATATTATTATTTTTATCTATTATTCTAGACAAATAAATTTTTTTTTTTAATATATATTTCTGATTATTACTTATAAAAGATTTAAATTCTAGATATACTTTAATAATCTCAAATTATTTAAAACTAAATACTTAATTTTTTTGTCAAATTAAAAAATTTATAATTAATAAATAATATAATTAAAACTAAATAAAATTCTTAAATATATTATTATTCAAGCAAAAATTTAATTGAAAAAATTAAGTTTAATATCTAATAACTGATAACAATTAATTTATTATCAATAATATCAAAGTATTTAATTTTTAATAATTTAAATTAACTTAATATATGTTAGTAACTTTTAAAATTACTTTATTAGAATTAGATTATATTTGATTTAAAAATTATAATAATAAGAAGAAGGATCTTGATAATTATGATTAAATTTTTTTTAATATTTCTTTTTAATTATATAAAACCTTTGTAAGGTAAAAGAAAAATAACTAAAATAAATCAATTTTACTTTTTAAACCAATTATAATTTTTAGATCAAAATATGTTTAAGTTTAATAATAACTCATTTTTAATTTTTTAGCTATTTTTTTTTCTATTGTAAAGGTTTATATTTTATCAAAATTTTTAGTTATATACTAGATTTTTTTTTATTTATTTAAAAATTTAACAACTATTTTAATATTTTTTGAAATTTTTTATATGATAAAATTCATATTAAATATATACATTATCAAAATCTTAATTAAAATAATATTCTTAAAACTGTATATAAACTACTTTGAGTAATATCATATATATTTTTAAAAGAAAATATCTTTTATTTAAAATTAATATTATTTATAATTGTAAGATTTTATATATTCAATTTTTGATATAAATTTTAAGTAAAAACAACTTATTTATTTGTTTTTTTCTTTATTTTATTTATAATATTCATTATATTCAATTATATTTTATATATTAAAAAAATAATAAAAAAATAATATTAATTTTTGATTTATATGTTAAATTACTTAACACATTGATCAACTAAATTTTAATAAAAAAAAAGATAATAGTAATAAAAATAAAAATAAAAAAAAATTATATTTTCTGATAAAATTTATAATAATTTGTTTTAATATTTTTTTTATTTATTACTAATGGTAAGTTTTTATTTAAAAATTTCTATTAACATCTTTGAAAAAATTTTATAATAAAATTGAAAATATATTATAATATTCAATAAGTGATTTTAATAATTTTAACAAATTTTTATCCTTTATCTTTTTATGTATTTTTTAAAATTTAATTTCAAACTTTTATTTTAAACTTTTATATTTTATAATTTTTATATTATCATTTACATTTTTTATTATTTATAAATATATCAAGAAAAAGAATTTATATAATAAAAAGACTGGAAGTTTCATTTAAAAATTCATTTGTAATATCTTATTAGTATTGATAATTGTAATTTTTAAAAATATAAGAAGAAAAGAAAAATAGCTTTAATAAGAAATTTTAATATTCTACTTTTTGTTATTCTTTATTTATATAAAAACTTTAATAAACTAATTTGCAATAAATTTTAATTTCATTAATCATAATTTTGCTTATATAATTTATTATAATTTAATTTTTTATCTCAGCTTATATGTCTATAAATAAGTTTATTTAATTATTCATAATAAATTTAACAAATATATTATGATTGTTTGATTTTATTATAAATTTAATTATAAAGTATTAAGAATTTATAAACTTTTTTTAATGAATTATAATATACTTATTACAAAATATTTGTATATTTTATCTATTAACTGAATATGAATAGTTACTACATTTTTTCTTATAGCTAAAGAAATTATATATTTTTATATTTTATATATTTTTAATATTAGTTTATGAAACATTAAATTTTATCTTTAAAATTGTAAACTTGATTTTGATTAGATAAAAATATACATCACATATTTCTAATTCAAAATAATTATTAACTTATTTAATTATATTTTAATCAATTTATCATATTTTATATAAATTTTAAATTTTTTTAAATTTATATATTAAATCACATCTTTTATTTATATTTAAATATTATTAATAATTATATAAAAGGTTAGTTAAAATTATTTTTTATTAGTTAATTCATAATAATAATCTAATAATTATTCATTTAATATACTTATTATCAAAGTTCTTTTTATTAGTATTAGATTTTAATTCTGCTTTAATATTACTATAAAATTTATTTGTATATATTATATGTCAGATATTAATTACATCAGTTGATAACTGACATATATTAGATATTGATTGATATTCGATGCACATCAGTTAATAATTAATAACTGAGATGTACTAACTGTCATTTATTTATTTTTTTTTTTTTAACGTGCGGTAGCTTTGTACAAACTTTATTTAAGAGTAAAGTAAAGTCTTACAACATTACAAATTACAAGATAGAGAGTACAAAAATTTCTATTTAACAATAAAGCCAAATCAAAATCAACCTTGCATCGTTTCAGACTAACCTACCCAAATAAATTTAGAATAGGATCAACCATCTAGTACAGGGGCGTGGTTGCTACTGATCTAAAAATTCAACCAGTTTGTATCAAATCTAAAGGAGGAAATAAAGTAAAAAGGAATATTAAAATTATGTGGTGATGATGAGGGAAAGCCGGTGTTGGTGAAATGCAATTTTCAATTATTGAGTGAGATGTTGTTGAGGTTTTCAAAATTTTTGATATCATTACATCAATCAATCCAGATGGATTTTATTTGGGAGAATGCATGGTGGTAAGTAAAAGATAAGAGACCGTTTGTTAATTGGAGGTTATTAACAAGGCAGTGTGTTTTGTTGAATAATGAAAGAGATATGATTCCTTTGATCAAGTCAATAAAATTAAAAGAGTCAGGTCAATCATTTAAGAACCAGATAGTCAAATCTAAAAGATCTGTAAAATCTTGAGTGTCTGAAGTCAAAGCGGTGAGATGTTGTATGAAGAAACTTTTGGTTAAGGATATAATGTCAATGACATGGTATTCAATTTTGGCACAAGTTCAAATGTGATTAAAGGTTTCATAAGTACACAAACATCTAGGACAATTTCATGATTGGTCATATAGATTTGGGTGTCTTATTTTGAGGATTTCAAGGGTAAGGAGCAATTCAAGCATAAGCTTGATTTTAAATTTACGAATGGAAGAGACTTTGAAGGATGTATAAGAGTTATTTTCATTATCGTTAAGAATGAAAAAGGTTCGAATCCAATCCACATCCATTGTACTGTACTTTTTAAAGTGAGGAAGTAGTTGAATATTATGAAAATCGATTGATCTGAGAAGGTCTTTTACGAACAATCTAGGTGGTATAAGTACAATATCCTCATTAAAATAGAGATTATAATGGTGTCCTAAAATTTTGTTATTCATAGTGATTGAAAGGCCATCAACTTTTGCTAATGTATCAACTACATTATTGTAATGATCATCTAAGTGAGCTTTAACTTTATGAAATTCAATGGAAATGGACTTTTCCTTAATTAACTTTATGACAAGGAACCAAATTGGGTAAAAGGAGATTTTAAAAATGGGATTGAAGATAGGGAGAAGATGTAGAAGTAGTTCATTTTATCAAAAGATGAAATGACATTTTGTGAGTCTGTAAAGATATTAACTGTAGCATTTGTGAACGTTACATATATGGCAGATAGTACAGCTACTAGTTCTGCTAAAGAAGATGAGGGTTGGAAAAGGATGAGAGAAGCATTAAAAGAAAGTAGAGGTGTCGAAGGATCAGATTGCAACCAGATCACGCTCATACGGATTGAAGAAGTACCTAAATTGATAAGGGAACCATCAGTATAAAACGAGAGGTTAGTTGATTGTATGAAGTGAGTTTTAAAATTGTCTAAACTATTAAGGATTTCTATATTAAAAATTTGCATGGGTATTAAAGGTGGAGAAAACAAAGTGGTGGGGATATTAGGTATGCTATTCTCAGTTAAATTGTAACTATATATAGCAATTTCATAAAGCATGTAAGGGGACAAAGAACAGCTGTGACCAACATTTGAAAGGAGGGGAGCCTTGATGTTAGCACATAGATGCAAAGGTAACATCATAAAGCATATATTCTGTTTGTTTCTCATATTAGAAGGAACAAAGGAAGAATCATTGTTGAGAAAGCATTTATTACATGGTAATAGTGAAGTTTTGAAGGTATGGTCTGGTGAGGCAAAAAAATGTTGTAAGTAAACTATATCATTATCGATTTTGAGTACTTTCCTGACTATGGCAGAATGGGAATTTAAGTGCCAGCCCATCACAAAATGTGTAGTATTTTTAATATGGGTTGGAGGAATCGAGTATATGTTATTGGTGTGTGATCAATGATAATTTGGAGGAATGATTCTTGTATTCAGTGATGATATAAGTAATGATTGTAATTTGAGAAACCAAGCAGGAGCCTTGGGAATTG
>CAJVPQ010001374.1:0-18524 GCA_910591825.1 Funneliformis caledonium
ACAAATATAATAAAAATACTCTTGTTATAGCAAATTGGCCAATCAAATCTCTTAAAATCTTCATTATAGCCTTATAGCGAAGTTGAGATCTAGAACATAGAGTTCATTATAACAAGAGTTGATTGTATTATTAAAATATAAAACTATAATCATTTATTATAATGCAACTAAATTTAGCTGTAAAATTTATTGTATTTAAATTTTTATACAAGCTAATCATTTATACCAAAATAACTTGTAGACAAATTTATCTGTAAATTTTCTAAATCAAAATATTTGTAAATAAACTTAAATTTTTTATATGAATTGTAAAAATATGTAATTATGAAAATACAGAAATGAAGAAGTATACAATTTATATAGTGATTTATAAAATTGCAAGCAAATTTGCTTGTAAAATTTGGTTTTTACTAATTTTTTATATTTGAATCTGATTTACCAACAAATTTTTTGAATATTAATCATTGAATATTATAACAAATTTTTTTTTAGTTAATATATCAGTAATACAAATTTTAGATTTATATTATATAGTACAAAAATAATTAAAAAACTTGAAAAAACTCCTGAAAGCAGACATTAATTACAGACTTTTTTAATATTTAGTTAATTTTAAATAGATTTATATATTAATTGAACATAATTAAATAATAAATAATTTTGAATAAACATTTTAATAAATTTTATTATTGTTTAATTCTTATATTATAAATTTATTATTACAACTATGAATAAAATAACTCTATATAGTCATTTTATATGATTTTTAATATAAAAGTGATTAAATAGAAGTTATCTTTTTAACAGTCACACCTCTATACAATTATCAATTTAGTGAAACTGATTAGGTAACTATATGGAGATCTGATTGTATTTAGATTATTTTCTAGATTATAGAATGGAAATAATCATATGATAAAATAATTCCTATGAATACTATAATCTAATCTAAGTTATATACTATCATATAATATAATTATATTATATAGTAGTATAGTATTATATAAATAATATTAGTATTTAATCATTTAATTAAAAATTAATTATTAATTTTTTAATTATTTGAATAATTAAATAGCCAAAAAATTTTTACATATTTAATCTTAATCAAATAAATAGTTAAAAAAAATCTTTTAATCATGATTAAATGCAAATGTTTTATATAAAAAATATTTAAACCTATAATATTTATTAATATTTAATTATTAATAAATATAATAATTAGTAAATTAAATATAGATCAAATAAATTGAAATAATTTAGTAATATATTTACACAATTTTTTTTTAAAATTATATAAATTATATTTTATTACTTAATCAAATTATGCTATTAAATATAAAATTTTTTTTTTTCACAAACTTTATTAGATAATGATCATTAAACTTAAAAAATCATTTAATATTAATAATTTTTATTTTTTTTTTTTAATTGTAATAAATTATAATCATAAAGTTCACACTCTTCCTTAATTACTTTATAACTAGAAAATAGTGCAAGGATGATGATTTTTGCAATTGTGTTATTTGTGATACAATTTTATTAATTTTGTACATTTATTTATTTTTTTAACATTCACTTTTATCTTGAATTTTACATAAATGCATAGAATATTTATAATCCTTCACATTTACCAATTTCTATACACAACTATTTCTATTTCCAATACACGTCTATTTTTTTTAATAAAAGGATGTTTACTATATACCATTCTAATGCTCGAACCAAAAAAGGTACCTTAACAGAATTATCTTCATTATGTTGTATAAGTTCTTGCATTTATTTATTTTTTTTTTTTAATTATTTCAAATGTTGCAAAGTTTTTACGCGTTACTATTTCGATACTAAATATTTATTCGGAGTAAATTTTTTAAAAAAAAAAAAAAAATTTTTCGGAGTATAAAATTCCGTTTGCTTAATTTTAGGCTTTTACAACAAATCCTATCAGTACGTTTTTTTTTTTAGTAAGCTTATAAACCGGCCTATTAAAATCTGTGTCGCGAATGGTACAGACACGCGTTTTACAAAGCGAATAATATATCATAAACCACCCTATATATTATATCCATAAAAGGCAATTCCCGCAAAATTCTCACCCGAGCTTTAAATATCCGAATTTTAAAAACTGGCCAAATGTAAATTTTATAGAAGAGAATAATTCATTTTTTTTATGTATAAAAATAAAGAAAAATTTCAAGATTACAACTAAAATATTATCATTCTAAATCTGTATTGCCAGCAAGTTTTCTAGCTTCTTCAAGTGCATTAATCAAACTATCATTGGTTGGTTCAAATTCCAATCCAATCTCAAAAGCATGTACAGCTTCTTCATACCTTTTCAAACCCATCAAAGCTTTGCCTTTTCTAAAATAACCTTTAGAAAAATCTGGTTTAATCTTAATACACCATTCAGCATCAGCATAAGCATTAACCCATTGTTCTAAACTAATATAAGCAGCACTTCTATTACTCAGACAGACTGAAACTTCTTGTTCAGTTAACTCATGTGGTTCCCAAAACTGTCTTTGAAATGCCATATCAATGGCTAAACCATATAACTTTATAGCATCATTATAATTTTGTGTTTTAAAATGGTTATTCCCATCTTCTTTCAATTTAACGATTTGTTTTGAAAGGTTTTGATTAATATGATTTGGTGGTGGAATTTCACCGTTTATTGATCGTAAATTTTTATGTAAGGTGTTTAATTGTTTGAAATCATATTTACAATCTTTACACGTTTCGAGATGGTGCTGGCGACAATAAACATTGTCTCCATCAACAACTAAATTTAATATATTATGACTCATTTTAATAGAGAAAAGGTGTAATATGAATACAAAATACAATGAAGTATTGTCAGGACTTTGACAAGATCTGCTGCTGTATAAAAAGAAGGAAGGAAAAAAAGTTATATACGGAACGTTACTTGAGTATGCAGATCACATGACCGCAGAATTCCCAATCAGCTTTTTGTAGCTCGTAACACAATCTAAATTTTTTTTTTTTATTTACGACGAATTATATTTATTGATCTACATTACGGAAATCCTCAATTAAC
This sequence comes from Funneliformis caledonium, assembly GCA_910591825.1. NCBI lineage: Eukaryota > Fungi > Glomeromycota > Glomeromycetes > Glomerales > Glomeraceae > Funneliformis > Funneliformis caledonium. The sequence continues at coordinate 3,062 of CAJVPQ010001374.1, forward strand.
CGATTTGTTGCTTTAATACTGCCAATCACACAACCAACCAACCCTACAAATATTACGAATGCGTTCCATGTCAACTTCAGCAACGACATCCTCTCCCAGCCAAATAGTTTTAGGTAAAATAACACGGGTAATACAAATACGAGAAGACAATTTGCCAATGCGCCTAATAAAGACATGATGTCATCGAAGAAAGGTATGGTTATAGCGATTCCAACGGTTATGATAATCAAGAATGTGCGATATACGGCGCGTAATAAAAATTCAACTACTCTGGAGTGATCGCGTGTGATGTATAAGTGATTCTCTGTCTCAATTGCAAAAGATGTCATAAGTATAGGTATTGTAAGAAGCACGTGAATTGTAATGAATAGGGACGCAAATGTTAACAGCAATCCTAAGATGATTAGAAAGTATTAGCTTATATTTTGAAGTTTCCAATTTTGCAAGAAGTAAATATTTTCTTTTTTTACCTTCAGGTAAAACCTCTAAAATAGGATTTTTTGTTTTATCTCCGTAGACCAAATATCCTGAGAATGCAACAAGAGAATACATGACGGCACATGTACACATAGCTGCTGTAATAACTCTATTCCAATGGCGTGGCTTTCGCATACTTCTTTCAATGTGCGGGAAAACGTTATTACCTCCATAGGAGAATGTAATTGTAGCAAGAGCAATTGGAAATTCGGATAAGTCAAATATCTTGTGAGAAGGTGGGGTTGGAGCACTGCGCATATTTGACCAATCCATAAAGGAAAGTACCACAACTGCGATTACACAAAACAATGTGGAGAATGTGCCAAACATGCTAACAATATTTAATGATAATTAATATCTTCTAAATGAAAAATTGTTTTTCTTATGTCAGAATTCTTTACCTTAATATCACGACTTCTTTTAATGTTTTTGTGAAAATGAATGGAAATCCAATCAAAGTAGCACAAATACACGTCCAAACTGTAATTCCCCAATCGGTTTCAAAATAATACTGCGCCAATTCATTAAAATTCTCTGCAGCGAGGATGAAATATAATACGCTCACACCAACAAGAATTATATGATGAAAAATTTCAACTAAATATTTTCCAAAAGTTCCAAAAGCGTGTTGTCCTATCTCGCCATAAGATGACAGTCGTGATTTACTAAATAAAATTTATGAAAAGAAAACGGTTGGTGAGTAATTGACAATTTTTTGAAATATCAATATAATTTACATACCCATTATAATAAAGACATTTGATGGTTATGATACTAGTGTACAGAGTTATTATCATTGACATTACAATAAGTCCTAAAGCGAGCCAGCCGCCTTTGTTAAGAGCATCGGGTAAACCCAAAACCCCCGTTCCTGCTACCAAACAACTAAAAAAGATTAAAGAATTAGAAAATCTCCATTCGATATCAATAACATTTAATTTTCAAATATAACTCACGTGACATTTATATATGCACCAAAACTTGACCCTTCAGCATTTCGTCTGTCAGTATTTTGCAAGTCATTAATAAGACGTTCTTCGTCACCTATTAATGGAGCTTCCGAGTCTAAAGAAGACCTATTTGAATGAGTTGAAGTTTCATCGCTGGTAAACGAGTCATGTTCGTCAGACATAATATAATTTTTATTTTTCAAATTGGAAATTTTTTTTTTTTTTTCGTGGTAGGAAAATTTTTTTTTTAAAACAAGTGGAAGGAAAAAATGAAAGTTTGAATAATTGTTTATAAAAAAATAAATGATGAACAATGGTATTTAATACAATATGTTCAAAACTAGTGCATAATACGATTATCAAAGAAAAAAAAAATATCAGCAGAATTTTGCATTCGTCATTTTTTTATTTATGCAATTTGGATTTTACACAAAGAAATCGGATCGTTTTGAAAAACTCGACTTAAAAATTTTGACTAATTAAGGTTGATATGTTTTACTCATTGTTAAAAAGTTTGGATCTCGATGATACAAACCTTATGTAAAGTATCAAATCTTGATTGGTACGCAGATCCTCAACATATAAATCAACAACTCTTTTTAGGATAATTAACAACCTATTTATATTTACAAATAATAGTTTTATTTTCTTTTACTAATTATAAAATTATTAAAAAATATATTTTTAAATACTATTAGTTAATAAATTTATTAAAAGTAATAAAACGTAATATAAACTATTATTTAAAATTTTATCTTTTTTCAAAATTATTTTCATTCTATGGTGATGGAACTAACTCAATTAACTCAATAATATTTCAAGGATTTTATATCATGTGATTAGTAATAGGCCAATGAAAAATGAGATATTAATCATTTTTTTTGTATAATTTAAAAAAGTCAAAAATGATTTTGCATAGAAATCAGCTGAAAATTGGGTTAAAGAAATTAAAGATCTAACAAAATAAATCAAAATGATAAAGTCATTATATCTCATCTGGTTAATTATACTTGATGGCGATCCAATTATTTGGCGGGTCAGAATCTCAAATGACAGTGGCTACCCATTTCAACATATCAACTTTATTTATCATGCAAAAATACAAATCAAAATTTTAACACGAGGAATATGAAAATAAGAACTCGTAATATTATTATATCCTGAAGCTAAAGTAATCGGTAATTTGTGAACAGCTCCAAATAGATTCAATTAAAAGTATTTATCAATCTCAACCTAGATTTAAGATGAATGTTGGAGGGATAGATATAATCCGTGCTAATTTGTATAATTAAAATTCTATGCGCTAGTTAAAGTTAATGTCGCCAAAAAAAATCACATGCATATTTTTACACACCCTTGTTAAAGCAAGATTTGATGATTACAAAAAAATCCCATATCAATGACGCATTTTGGTCCTTGAATCCGAATCTAGAAGAAAAGAAATTAGCTTTATTAATATATAAAGAACAAGCAAATATTCTCATGATACGCCCCATAGCACTTCTCTGATACCGCTTTCAAAAATTCCCGATAAACACTAATATACTAGTCATCTCATAAGCAGTCCAGAAAAAGTAAGCCAACCTGCAATACGTAAAGTGTATTTCCATTACGTAATCAAGGATAGACAACGGTCTGATTCATTCGCGATCATTTCGACTACCAAGGACGGATTATTGCAAGATGAGTCGAACCTATCACTGCTTGACACTGAGGACATGGAAGAATTGTATTCCACTTAGGTTTACTATCCGGGGATACAAATTAGCACGGTGTTTTCGGGTAATTTTCTTTCCCTCCAGGGTATCGATGGCCCCAGGATTGTAAGCAATCCTTCAATATTTTCTTGGTTTGGACATTTGAAATATTGTTTTCATCATCTTTACTCTCGTTTTCGTTCCTTCGTATTCCCGTGTTCTCTATTCTTTCTTGGCCCGCCACGAATTGATATCCCGAAAAAGTAATTCTTGATGTTCCCTCTCCGGATTGGAAATCGTGAGATTTACCGCGGCTGGACGAGCTATCGGCTCCCCCTCCATTTCCAGATTCTTGTCCACAAGGAACGACAGCATTATCACCAGATATGCAGCTTTGTTTTCGAATTTTCTTTCTTGGAGTCTTTACCTTGTAATTTCACTTTTGGAGGTCAACTTAGATTGTAATTACAATGCTTGGCTACTGCTTCCCACACTGTGATGATAAGAATCGGACGAATAAATGGTGGAGTCACCAATTTGCCCGTGGGGCAATAAGGCATTACAATTCTCTCCAACCTGTAAAAAAATATGTTTTGTTAAATCACGAATGATACCCTCTAGCCCTCAGAATTCAAGGGTTCTTTTTATTATTTTCCAAGATAAATTTCTTCCATATAAAAAAAATCACCTGAAGGAACCACGAATTTCGTTAATATATTTCATTCATACGTACTTTGGAAATAAAGAAATTAGTAAACAAAATAATTGATTTTATTGATTGGATCGTGTTGATAAAAAGTTTTTTTATTTACATACTTTTTTTTTTTAAAAAAAAAGAAATAACTTTATTATAAATAATTGACAGAATGTTACACGTTAAATTATTTGCGCTGTTTCAATCATATGATTTTAATAACTGTTTCAATATAAATTAATTTATAGTAGTTAGGAATGTTTTTTCTTTGCTATTAAAGATACATTTTCTCTACATTTGTAATAAATTCTGGCTGCAAAAAACATTTGTTGGATCTAAAATCCTGAATACAAAAATAAATCTTAGGCATATACTTTTTTTTAAAAAAAAAAAAAGATTTCAAATGGTAATCAACTTACTTTTTTACATTTTTCATTATTTCACGTGCAGGCTAAACAAAAAATAAAAATCAATTAACAAAGCTATTTAAATAAAATAAAATAAATAATAAATATCACTATATGTAAAAGATACCTCAGATAAAGATTCGATAAAACATTCTTTTTTACGTTTCCCTATGCCGGTAGTATGATGTGATATCGAACCATTTGACCTTAATATTTCGACTAACGCATCTTGCTCTACGCGTCTTAAAGTTCCAAGTGGATCAGCAAGATTACGACAATTAAATCCATAAGTGAAAGTTAAACTTGCACCTGTTTCGTATCTAATAACGAGGTTTCATTAAAATTTCAATAAATCGTTCGAGGTTAAAAGAAAGACTTACATATGGTCCACTCTAACCGCAACAAATGGTCTTGGACGAACACTTTGAGCTCTACAAGTTGTCACTATTGTTTCTCTTACTTTAACAACAAGATCCTCAATGTTTGACCAAGATGTTGAGGTATCAAGGTAATCTGATATAGCGTAATAGTCTAAAAGAAAATCACGAAGATAAGGTAATCCCTAGGTAACGATTTTTTTTTTTTTTATACATATAGGAACAAAATTTTAAATCTTCACGTCGTGCATAATTTCATTTAATACCTTCACCTTACCTTTGACATGAAAAACATTCTCTCTCCTAAATCATAACCAGCATCAACCCCACCAAATGTTTCACCAGTCTTTAAAATTCTCTTTTCATCATTTACCATTTTACTCGTATCATAGCCATCAATTAAAATAGCAGCCAAACACATTTTACCAAATTTTAAATTTTTAAACTTTTTCCAATAATATTTTCTTATCACTTCGCTAAATACCGTAGTGATAGTAGGTGTAATAGTGTTGAAAGCTTGTACTAATTGTAATCCGGTTTCATCAACTAACCTGGCATCACTTAAATTATTAATAACTTTTCTTTGAACGATTTCCCTCAAGAATAAAAGACCTTTATGAAATGTTGGAAAATATATTGAAACGTAATGACGAAACGGAGTTAAATAATGTAGCTTGAATGTTAATTCGGTTATAACGCCCAATGTTCCTTCCGATCCAAATAATAAGTTCGTTATGTCAGGACCCGAAAAAAATGGTGGCAAAGTATTAGAACCGCTTTTTTGTATTGTGCCAGTTGGTGTAACAATTTTCATATTAATTATGCTATTTTCAAAATCTCCACTAGACCTTAAAGCAGCTAATCCACCAACTGTGCTAAATTCAAATGAATCAGCATCCCATCCGAGACTTAAACCCAATTTTCTTAATTCCATTTCTAAATCTTTTGCGATAGCACCAGCTTCAACGACTACAATCATATTTTCATTGTTTAAGGAGAGAATTCTGTTCATTTGTCTCATATCTAAAGAAACAATCATTCGTTTTTCTTCTTCTATTGGACAATCTAACGCGTTAACATAATTTGATCCTCCTCCATAAGGTATACAACCAACATTAAACTTTTGTGCTGCACGCACAATGATTTCAACATGTTCATGACTTTCAGGCCAAATAACTGCATCAGGCAATCTATTAAAATTACCATATCTTAAATTATAAATGTCCATAGTGCTATTCCCATGTCCACGAGATAATCTATCTTGTTCCGAGAATGAAATGATTACTCCTTTTGGTCTAATTGCATCGTAAAAACCATGATTTACTTCGGGGCTATGTATCTCGGACATTGATTTTTGCGCTGGGCATACGGTTTTTAAGTTTATTCTTAATGTTTGTTCTAACCATGGTCTTAATTCATGATATTCCTTTGAACTAAAATGTCCAAATCTATTTCCCAGCAATGAGGCGGTCCCCCTATCATCAAATTTAAAAAATGTATCTTTATATCCATGTCCATTCCATTTGATTTCTCTATTTGTACGTACTGCTAAGGTTTGACTAGGTGATAAAGTTCTCCATTCTTTATGTTCTATTAAATGACCGAATATATTTTCTAAACGACGAGAAGCATTTGGGTAAGGATTTTCTTCGGACATTTTTGAGGAGTATTTAAAAATTTCGAAAATTTATTTTTATTATTGATCAAGTTTAACTTTATCAAGTTACACTAGATTTTGACAGGTTTCACAATGTTCAATTTTACAATTGACACGCGTTAATTTATACAATTATATAAGTTTATTTCTTTTTCCTCTTAGATTTATGATTATCATTATCATCATTTTTATCATCTTCCTTTTTTTCTTTTTTCTTTTTCCGTTGTTCCTTTTTAGCTAGAATATCACGTTTTCTCTTCTTTTTTGATTCCTTCCTTTTTTTTTCCTCATCTTGTTGATTCTCATTACGTAATGTATCATCACAATTATCCGATGTAACTGCAAAACATAATGATCTTTTTTCTTTCTTCACTGAATCCAAGTCTGTTGTTGGATCATGATTTACCTCCGGTTTATTCCAACTAAAAATCGAATTCGATTTTTTTTTTCTTTTAAAAAAAAAAAAGAACTAAAGATGATTGAAAGAATAAGTTTATTAGGTTACCTATTGAAATCCAATAGTCCATTTGAACTTTTAACAAAATTTCCATGATAGAATAATGATTTTGATTTGAAGTTGAAAGATGAAGAGCTTCCATCATCGTTAAATCTACTCTTATGAGGTAATTCAGATGAGGATGTGTCAAAATTTGAATTGGAAGAATCAGAAAGAGAATAAAGTGATTCGCTTGTACTTATAATTCCCATATGATTTCTAGGAATTGTTGATTCTTTGACAATTTTAGAAACTTGTACTTCCTAAAATCATTAAATAAAATTAAAATGGAATTATTCAAATAATAATTACCGATCCTGAAATTAAGGTTATCAGAAACTTACCCCATCAGAAGTTTTTGATACTTTTATGTTATCTAGAGTTTTCGTGTATACTTTATTCCACCATTCAAATGACCAATCTTCCGAATTATTTCCAAGCTTTTGAGATTTTTAAAAATGAAGAATGGCGCAATGAGATGGTTAATTTTTCGCGAAAAAAAAGTACTCGAATAGGATACGTGTTTCCCCAGACAACGATAAAAATTAGGAACGCACCCCACGCGTATCATCCTTTTTAGTTATAAAAATTGGAGATTTTCTTCCATTAGAATCCTTTCCTAGTCCCTGACCTTTAATCCATCCATACTTTTCTAGTTGCTTTTCTGCAAAACTATTATTCATTTTTCTTTTTTTTTTTTCTTTTATAAAAAAAAAAAAAAAGAAAAAAAATATTTGATCCGAAATTCGAAATTCGCTGATCACCGACGCCAATAAGTTTATGTAGTATAACGTGTGATTTTGACCCGACTGATCTGATAATCTGATATTAAAGATAAACGAGATTAAATAAATACAATGTTTATTAAACGCCCAACCAGACCTTTACTTGTAATAATCTTTTAATAATTTTGAATTCCTTTTTATCTTTAACGTCTAAAAAAAAAGTTATTATAATGGCATATGCTGGATATGGCAGGATACTTTCATATTTATATGGATATTTTACTACAGTAGTTATCATTTTTATCATAGTAATGATAAAAATAGGACATATTGAATTAAAAACCATCTTCGAAGATATTCTTAATAAAATTAGTCCTTATGCCTGGGCACTAGTTGGAATAGGACTTTGTATTGGCCTTAGTGTTGTTGGTGCTGCATGGTAAATATCTCAAAATATACAAAAAAATTTTTTTTTTTCCTCTTTCCTCTTTTTTTTTTTTGCGATGAATTTTTTAGTGATTTTTTTGCTAGATTATCTAAATTTGATATATATCATTATTAGGGGGATCTTCATTACTGGCTCAAGTATACTTGGAGGAGCTGTGAAAGCTCCAAGGATTAAGACAAAGAATCTCATTAGGTACGTCAATGATGAAACTATTCCTCCTTATTATATGGTAACCTATTTTAATTAATTTTTCTTACCTCTTTTGTGTTTCGTTTCGTTTACCTACCCTTTATTTCCTTTTCTTTCCATAACCAGCATCATTTTTTGTGAAGTAGTAGCAATTTATGGTGTAATTATGGCAATCGTATTCTCTGCAAAATTACAAAGTATACCATCACCAGATTTAAAGACACAATCAAATTATTTTACAGGGTTTGCAATATTTTGGGGTGGTTTAACTGTTGGATTTTGTAATCTATTTTGTGGTATGGCTGTCGGAGTTACTGGTAGCACTGCTGCTCTTGCTGATGCTCAGGATCCTCAATTATTTGTAAAGATACTTGTCGTCGAAATTTTTGGTAGCATTCTTGGTTTATTTGGTTTAATCGTTGGTTTATTAATAGTGAGTATATTGAAAAACTTTACTTTTTTAAAAAAAGGAGAGAGAGTTGTGGGATTTTGTTAATTTATTTTTATTTTTTTTTTTTTATTACAGACAGGAAAAGCTGGAGAATTTAATTCTTAAATTTACCAAGAAGGGTAAATATTACTTTATACATAAATTTATTTAACAAATCTTTATAATTGTAACTAATATCTACTCTCTTCATTCAAAAGATTCATATATTTTTTCTTTGCATATATATTATTGGAATGGGTACAATATATGGTCTTATTAATTCACATAAAGACATTAAGTTTTGTAACCGATCTGCAGTTTTTTAATAGATTTTTTTTTTTTTTAAAAAAAAAAAAAAAAGAGGGAAAGAGAAGAAGATATCTATCTATTGATTATTGTTCCGGTTATAAAAAGGGTTAACTTTAAAATTGTTTTTTATATTGTATTTTTAATTATATATTAAATAATAAATAGTAAATGTATCAACGAACTTTTGACCGGTGGCGGATCTAATCACCGGTGTAGGTTAGGGTAAGTTAAGGCATATATTATTGGTATATATCAACGATCAATTAATTACCTTGGCATGTTTTATAATTTCCAACTTATTAATTATTCTAATAAAAAAATTTTTAAAACAAAAGAAAAATTTGATTCTAATAAAAAGTTTCAACGAAGCCATACCTTATGCATTTCGCTTTACTTACCCCAAATTAACCATCAAAGCCCAACAATTTCAACCATTAAACAAACATGATCAGAATTAAATTTATAATTTGGTAAAGAAGTTGATTCAAATTCTTCTTTTCTCGGTAATTTTAATAATTTAAATACTTTAAATTTATTCTCGTCGTCTTTACGATTTTCCTCATTTATATTTTCTTTTTCATGATCGAGGATATAAAATATATAGTCTAGAGTTCCTTTAAAATGTAATCCGTAATGGGTGATCTTTGGTTCAGAATATTCAATAATATTTTCGGAATCAATTAGATGATAATTCTGTCCATAAAGGGACAAACATTTTGGTAAATTCTCAAAATTTGAAAGTAATGAATCTAATTGAGAAGGTTCTAACGTAAAAGTAAGAGATGATGATTGTGATGATTGATTAGGTCGAGTGTCCGTAAGAGATTGTGAAGAAGTAGTTGATTGTTCAATTATAATTTCATTAGTGGAAGATGTAGATTGTTTCTCTTTCTCTTCCTTCTTTCCGAAATTATCACCGCTACCAGTACTACCTTCTACTTCATCTCCAAAAGATCTCATAGAATCTTTTAACACGGACAATTTTTTTTCGGTTAATGAATTTTTTACCATTAACTGATAAATTGGATCTTCTGGAGTTGAATTAAAATCTATTGAAAATCCAGAAATTTTTTTTTTTTTTTTTAGCAAAGTTGCTTTACCGGAGAAGTATAAAAAGAATTCCAACTTACCACCAGCTAAAAACGCAGGAAAATTAAATCCTTCGTTAAGTTTTAAAAGATTTTGATAAAGTATCAGACATTGTCTAGCACGTTCATACATGCTTTCGGGCCTCCAATAAAGATGTGTGGTACCAATTGATATCCCTTTATTCTCTACCCCAACGCATCCCAATACGACGACAATTCCGATACAGTTTGTCGTCATAGTAGGTGATCCAAATTTATCAAAATCCAATGTTAACTCTTTTAATTTAGTAAATTTTGATTTCTTCCAAATTATGCAGCAACCTATTGATATTTTAATCAATTTTTCGAATCATTTAAATCGTAATTATCATGTAGGATTATAATAAAGGATTCAAACGTACCGTGCCGTTTAGTATCATTCTTAAAAAAGAGTGAATCATAATCAAACTTCTCAAATTCAGGTTTAAACGTTTCAATAAAATTTGTATCGTCCATCTCTTGAAAACATCCTAAATCAGGTAAATAATGAAATATTTCTTTTAATAACCTTGGTCGGCGATTTTTCCATTTTAGTGCATCACCACAATTTGGAAATAATTCTCGTTTACAAAGTGATTGTGCAAGTAACTTAATAAAGAACACCATTTTTCATTTCAGTTTCAAAAAAAAAAAAATTAAATTAAATTCACAGATCATGATTTTTTTTTAAAAAAAAAAAAAAAAAAAAAAAAAAAGGAGCAAAGATTACGTTGTAAGTCATAATTGTTATTCCATTCGTTTCTTCTTCTGTATTAGGCAAAGCAATCATATCTCTTAATATAGGTTCATACTGAATTTCTGGTGGTTTGGGTGGTTTCTGTTGTTGTTTCTGCTTCCGTTGCTTTTGAATTATTTTCCCTTCGTTAATATTTTGTTTCTTCAATTCTTTTCTTTTGCTAACTCGAGTTCTTTTTTTAGGTAATGGTATTTCTGAGGGAAACTCTCTATTCTGTTGTCCTTCCTCATTGATGTGTTCTTTATTAGTCTCAATATGTAAAATTGAATTTGTCGAATCATTAACTTCTGCATTAGCTGTTGAATTTATCTGTTCCATTTTTAATCCTTTGATTTAATAAATTTCGAGGTTCTATATATATCCTTTTCCAAACGCAGTGATAAAATCGAATGAACTTAAATTTCTTAGATGTCACAATTACCAAAAAAAAATTAAAAAGTTTTTTGAACATGAATTTTTTACGAATAAATAACTTCTTTTATTCTTATTATAATAGGAAGAAATACAATTCTAAATAAAGTCTACGAATAAATGTCTATAATACATTACAATATCATAATATTGTAATTCTTAATTTTTCTTTCTAAACATTAAATAAAAAAAAAAATTTGATAATTGATAAAGTAAAAATATATATATAATGAAATATATATTTTGTTTTTTGTTTTTAATAGTATCTACGAAAAAATATAATGAAAAAAACTAAATTTCACTATAAGATTATTTTTTGAAGGAAAAAAAAAAAAAAAATGTCCATGAGTAATATAAAACCAACAAAAAAAAAAAAAAAGATTAATATCCAGATAAAATAAATCCTATTATAATAATTCTAATACACATTATATGATGAAGAACATTAAATTTTCCGCTAAATAAGCTAATCAAACAAGGGAATGAAGATATATATGAATGTGATAAAATGTTATTATGTTACATACGAATAAACTGTATATGATTGAAATTAAATGGTTAAAAAAAATAAAAGTCTAATAGTATTTTATATATATATATATATATATATAGATGGATGAGATTAGCGGAAGACGTGAAAAAAAATTAAAAAATGATAAAATCTGGAGGGTTTTTTTTTTTTTTTTTTTTTTTGTTATTTTTTAGTCGAATTATTATCCTGATTGATTTATTCGGCTTCCTCTTCCCCGGCATATTCTTCACCTTCACCACCTTCTTCATAATCATCACCACCTTCTTCTTCAACTAATAAAGAAAAAATAAAATAAGTAAATCTGTTTTAGAAAAGAATTTTAACAAATAAAGAGAGAGAGAGATATATACCGGCGGCATCTTGATATTGCTGATATTCGGAAACCAAATCGTTCATGTTAGATTCAGCTTCGGTAAATTCCATCTCGTCCATACCTTCACCAGTATACCAATGCAAGAAAGCTTTTCGCCTAAACATAGCAGTGAACTGCGTATTAATGCGTTTAAATAATTCTTGGATTGCGGTACTATTACCGACGAAAGTACCAGACATGGTGAGACCAATTGGTGGAATATCACAAACGGAAATCTTAACATTTGATGGAATCCATTCTACAAAGTATGAACTATTTTTCATTTGAACCGAATGCATTTGCTGTTCAACTTCTTTAGTTGAAAGTCTACCGCGGAAAATAGTCGCGACAGTTAAATATCGTCCATGTCGAGGATCTGATGCAGCCATCATATTCCGTGCGTCGAACATTTGTGCAGTTAACTCTGGTACTGTGAGAGCACGAAAACCTTGTGAACTACGAGAAGTTAATGGTGCGAAACCGACCATAAAGAAATGTAAACGAGGGAATGGAACTAATAGACAAAATAGGGAATATAATTGTTAAAGTGATAAAGTAAACAAAACGTGTTCAAAATAAATTATTTTTTTAAAATAATATATACCCATATTGACAGCAAGTTTTCTCAAGTCACTATTTAATTGACCGGGGAAACGTAAACATGTTGTGATACCGCTCATGACGGCTGACACGAGATGGTTAAGATCACCATAACTTGGATTAGTCAATTTAAGTGTACGGAAACAAATGTCATATAAAGCTTCATTATCAATACAGAAAGTTTCATCACTGTTTTCTACTAATTGATGAACTGAAAGCGTAGCGTTATATGGCTCTACAACAGTGTCAGATACTTTGGGTGATGGAACCACAGAGAATGTACATAACATTCTATCGGGATATTCTTCACGAATCTTGGATAATAATAAAGAACCAAGACCGGATCCAGTACCGCCACCAAGGGAGTGAGTGACTTGAAAACCTTGAAGACAATCAGTAGATTCTGATTCTTTACGGAGAACTTCCAAGATGGAATCAACCAATTCAGCGCCTTCAGTGTAATATCCCTTTGCCCAATTGTTACCGGCTCCAGATTGTCCAAACACGAAATTATCAGGACGGAAAAGTTGACCGTATGGACTAGATCTGATAGAATCCATAGTTACAGGCTCAAGATCTATTAGTACAGCCCTATTGATAATGAGAATCATCAAACAAATTAGAAAGTTTTTTTGCGAACCAACAATGGATATAAAAAGAAAGCAATAATTTTACAAAATATTTTGTACTAACCTTGGAACATATTTACCGCCCATAGCTTCATTGTAATATACATTAATACGTTCCAATTGTAAATCACTATCGCCGTGATAAGCACCGGTAGGGTCGAGACCATGTTCAGCAGAGATTGCTTCCCAGAATTTTTGACCGATCTAAGTAAACAAACCGAAATAAATTTAATTTTTTTTAGTTGTTTTGTCTTTTTGTCGCATTTTTTAAATAATCTCAGTAAGAAAGGTTACAAAACTTACTTGGTTACCACATTGTCCTATGAAGAAATGGGAAAAAAAAAAAAAAAAAAAATGAAATATAAATAGGAGAGTTATAGAAACTATATAAAGATTTTTTTTTTTTTTTTACTCTTTGATAAGTATAACGAACCTGTTTGTAAATGAATAATTTCTCTCATTTTGTATTAAGTGTGATAAAGTTTTTTAAAAAAAGTTATTTAGTTTCGAGTATAGTTTTTTTTTTTTTCAAAAACAGAAAGTGAAAAATCAAGAGGAGAGAGCAACGAAGTTTGCTTACTTTTAAGAAAAAAAAAAAGAAAAAAAATTCTACGCCTAAAAAAATATCAATAATTTAAACCAATCAAAATGATTTAAAACACATCACTTGCATCCAATCAAGTCAATCAATTTGAACCTTTACTTTATTGGGCTTACTTTTGTGTTATTTAATAAACATACTTAAGAGTGGGCGATTCTTGTGAGAACAACATGAAAATGATTTTCAATCAGATACATATTTTTTTTAGTTCCGTCAAATTAACTGAACCAGTATTTGTATTTTGTGCCTCACTCAGTGTAAAGCACATATCTTTAATTGGAAATATATATATTTTTTTAATATAACGCAACATAAAAGAATTTTTTTTTTTTGTAAGACCTGCCTAAATAAAAAAAAACCTGATCCCACGATGATAATCATATATGTAAAGAGTGGATCATTGTTCAATGATCAAACAGAACAAATGGGGTGGATTTTATTTGCTTTTGCTGTACGCCAATGATTCGAACAACATTTAAAGAAAAACAAGGGTTTATTCTTAACATAATTTGTACATTAAAAAAAAAAAAAAGAATTCATCATCTAAGCAAAGATGTTAGTGTATCAATACTGGGAAAACTGTTTTTGTTTGTTCCTGTAAATTGTATATCGAAGAAGTGTGATTCGATCATGGAACTGTAGCAAAATATTGAGTAGGAACAAATAGTTTATTATTTTCGGCCAAAATTTTCAATATATTATTTTCTTTTAACACAAAAAACAATCGGGTTTCGTTTACATTTTATGATCGACTCAATATGCCAGAATTCTTTTTGTGTTACCAGTTGTCATTTGATATGATTTCTGCGGTTCGACACAGTTAGTTTTTAAATCAAAGTTTCTTTCTAAAAAAAGGATACAAGGATTTTTTAAGGTTCAAAAAGGTAAAAAATAGCTTGCATTAAATGTGTATACATTTCATTTACACCTTTTAAAAAATCCACTTACAGACATAATATTAAAACTTATTTGTATTTATAGAAAGAAAAATAAAAATCTTGATCACAGACTTTACCTGATCATCTATTTTTTGCCGCCAAATTTTCATTTGCATATTGACGAGATAAGTCGTGTTTGATTTTATTTTGGTTTTTTTTGAGAAATCTTATTTTACAAATTTAGATTGAAAGTAATATTTAATGCGAAATGACATAATAGACATGACTTCATATAAAAGTTCGCAGAAGTATGGCTTTTCTCATGCTAGTAATTGCTTGAAAAAGATTTTGTCATCCAGTTCCACGACTCTAATAATAATCCTAATTTGTCACAATCAAATGCTTAAAGGTAGAATCAATAATATTAAAATTTCTTAGCTTACATGAACTTCTGGTCATGTGAAATATATAAACTTATTATGAAATATAATTAGGCGAATATTTATCAAATCATATGTATTGGAATAATTGACGTTCGTCGGGATGTATAAAAAACTCTTTGACCTCTTCCGATCTATATTCTAAACATCATATTTGGTTCTAAGTAAACTTGTTTCGCTGGTCTTAGAATATATAGTCGTAACGTTTTATATAATTTAATTAAATATCTATTGAATTATGAAAGTTTTATTAAATGAATTAGATATTAATATTTGATAAAATAGTGAAACAAATAATATC
>CAJVPQ010001375.1:0-18512 GCA_910591825.1 Funneliformis caledonium
CATTTTTTTCAAACAATTTAAGATAATTTATAGTTATACCAAAACTCGAGGTATATTATTCGCAAAAAAAAGTTTAAAATGAAAATAATTCTCTGACATTATTAATAGATATATACAAATAGGAGGCAGAAAAAAGGAGACACAATTCCAGAAGGATCTATCCTGGAATTTTTATTATTGTTTATATATTCTTAGGATTGAAAAAGTATGCAATCGGAGATGCTATGATCCAAAGTCTATCAGAATTCTAGGCAAGTTTCTTGTAAAGAATGCAGTGAACTGATAAGATTCAGATATAACTATTGTGATACATATGCAAAAAAACATAGATTGAGAGAACATTATCATTAGAAAAAGCAGGCTAAATTGGCTTTGACGTAGATACTGGTAGGTAATTTAGAGGTAAATAAAAATAATACAACTTGTCACTAGTGTCACAGAAAAAAAAACTCATGACAGAACTAATGATGCAAATGATAGACTTTTTAGGAATTCTAGACTGAAAGAAAGTTTTCTTAATGAGTGTTACTGATGTCACTACTCTTACTGGAAAAAATCTGAATTTCTTAACTTTTTTATTTTTTTAGCATACATACATATATCACACATATACTATAGATTCATCATATTATATTTCATATATATCATAGGGATAGCATAGAAAAATTTTGATTTTTTCCTAGAAATTACTACTTTTTACTAGTGATACTAGTGACACTAATCAAGAAAGAAATAAAATAGCCTAATAATCTCAAAAAAGATAACAAACCCATCACTAGTTCTGTCACTAATTTTGAATACTAACTGGTGATACTAGTGATAGCTAGGAACAACAAAAATCCATCCTATTTTACATCCTAATGTGCTTAAGAAAGTGCTAAAAATACATTATAAATGTGTTCTAATGATTCAAATTTCAGAATACGAAATTGGCATAATTATACTAGCAATAAATAGGTAATAGTAAGATTACAAGATGGCGCACTTTTTGGTCAGCCATGATAATATATAATACACCTCTAATTATGAATACGAAATCGACATACATATACCGGCACAATAATTAGGTTGCAAGATGATGTACTTTTTTGATAATCAAATAGGTCAGACTAAGATAGTATATATTACATCTCTAATTCTCTACTAACTAACCAATCACCAAACTGGAGCTTGAGAGTGTTAGGAAGATTTTGATACAAAAAATATGTGGCACAAATGTATATATATTGAGTTTCAGAAATATTCTGAGAATGTTTCCATTACTAGCTTGTAACTATGAAAAGGTTTTCAGTACTATAATAGGATCACGTAATTGATACAGTAAGGCGTAATATAAAATCAGCCAACATTATTTCACAATTTCAGTCAGCATATAAATTTGATCAGATCCTTAAACATAATAACTTGACATCTAAGCTGACAAACCGCTAGTTCTATAACACTTCTATGATAGTTCCTTACTAGTTCTATGATAGCTCTATCATAGTTTCAGGATACTATCAAGTCACCATCATAGTGTCAAGCTAGATTCTCGAATAACATGCCTAAAAGATTGGCTGAAATTATAGTAAAGTACCAGCTGAAATTAACCACGAATTTACTGCGCTACCTGATACTATATTTTTTTACTATATTTTGATATCTAGAAAGACAACCAAATAGGCGCAAAGGATAAGCACTCCAATATAGAATCTAGCATCCAACCAGATGCAGGAAGTCAGCATCCTTAACATAAAATCAGATATCCAAATAGCTACAGAGGACCAACAACTTTATTATAAATTTTAACATATAAACGACTCAAAAATAAGAAGAAAAGCATGATATTTAGATTATATAGTAGTAGTTAGGTTAAATAGTGGGTGGTAATTAGATTATATGGTGGTAAAAAATACATATAACAAGAAATATTTAAAAGGATAGCTAAAATATAAAAAGATACCTGATACGTAAAAATAAATAGATTATATAGTGATAATTAAATTATATTATTTAGATTATATAGTGATAATTAGATTATATTATTTAGATCATATGGTGGTACTCAGATTATATAGTGGTATTTAAATCATATAGTGGTACTCAGATTATATGATGATATTTAGATTATATAGTGGTATTCAGATTATATAGTGATAATATAATCTAAGGCAAGTGGGATACCACTATATAATATAATTATATTATATGGTGGTATTCCACTCACCTGATCACAATATGATTTTTAGCAATTAATGTCAGCCTAGCATCTTAATCACAAAAAGATTGCAGAGCAATAAAAACAAGCGGATAGCTAGAAGATAATAAAAAATAAATGGATATCAATAAAATAATAAAATGGTCACAAAACAGTAAAAACAGTAACTAGATAACATTATATCACAACTAAATAATATTCTTATAAGAGTATTATTAAAGATGACACTGCAACTAGTTGCAACCAGTGACAAATAAGCATCACAGGGTTGCAACATTAATAAAAATTGAGTTACAACTAGTTGTAACTGGTGACAAATAAGTATCACATAGTTGCAACTAGTTGCAGCGCTATCTTTAAATATTATCCAGTTTTTGAATTTTTTTTACATATTTTATTATAAATATAAAAAATAAATATAATACTTTATTACTTTATCTTCAATTACTATTAAGATTGTAAAATAAAATCTTTAATTTTATTTTGATAAAGTTAACTTTTTAACTTCTATAGTTTTGAAAATAAATTTCAATAGATTTAAATAGTTTTGATTTGATACATATCAAAATTTTTGAATATTATTTATATAACTTAAATAAATTTTTAAATTAGACAAATGCACATAAATAATATAAACAAAATAAATAAAAATACTTATTATTTAAATATTTATGATTACTTTTTGTATAATATATTTTAACTTAATTATATATAAATATTTATCAATTTTTGATAATAAAAACTTATAAAATTAAATATCACATACTATATATATATGTATTATTTGCCTTTAAATTATATAACATTTGAATTTGCATATGAATCTAATAAATTCTATGTAAATTAATGATATTTTTTTATAAAAAAATTTTTATGCAATTTTTGTAATATTATGATATTAAAATTTTCTATTAGATAACTTAATAAGTTGATTTATATAGAAAACTTCAATTTATTAAAATCTAAAAGACTATTTAATATCAATAAAAAAATATAAGTTATAAGAAATTATAAATTTTAATAACAATCCATTAAAAGAAAATTTTTTATAATTATTTTTAATTTTATTAGTATTTATTATGTAAATTTTTATTAATAAATAACGGATCTTCCTTAATAATAATATTTTATTAAGATATTAAGATTGATAAGCTATCAAATAAACTTTCTTATCTATAATATCTTGTGATCAACATAGAATTTATTCTTGTAATACAAAATAAGATAAATGAATAATCAGAAAAAGGGAATTCGGAAAAAAGGAAAAGTGCATATGATCAAGTCCTAATAATTTTCCCATACAAAAAAGTTGTACTTGGGAAAATTTTAATATCTAAAATAGATAAAAAGGCTGTGTGCTTGGGTAAAAAATTTCAATAAAGTTCTACATAGATGATCAATCCAATTTATCCAAAATGTTTCAAATTATCGATTGGAAAAATCCTATAAAAGGAAGCGTCATAAAATCGAAGTGTAGGATACAGGAGACAGGAAATTATCTTGCATTTTTGAAATCCCTCCAACAAAACTCGAGTAAATTCTTAAGCATCACCTTTATTATTAATATTACAATTCCTCAATTTCTTAACGAAAATATAAAATCTTATAATATTATAAAAATATGGCAACTGCTTTCTTTAGACAAAATCCGGCTGTAAGTGGTTGTTATTTCATTTCACCAAAAAGTATGAATGTAATAACAAAACAATTTTTTTTTTTTGTATAGCTTATCCCTCTTATACTAGCTGCCGCAGGTGGTGTTACCGCTGGTATTACGTAAGTTAATAATCATCTTTGAAAAAAGTGAATCAAAATCTCCTTTCCTAAAAAATAATATCATTATTTTGAATAGATATGCTGGATACACTTTAGTAAAAAGCCCTGAAGTAGTTATTAGTAGGTTCGGTCCACAACAACCTTGGAATAATATTAAACAACATGAAAATCCAAAGGTAATTTTTTTTTTTTTTTTTTTAATAAATGGGTATTCTCGAGTATAAAATTTTTTGAATTTAACTTTTTTTTTTGTTAATTCTAATTTAAATAGTTGATCACGATTAACAAACAATTCTTTGAAAGTCGTAAAGGAATAGAAACACCTTCGAAATCATTTTGATAACAATAATTAATAGATTTGTTAATTTCAAAATCTTTTATTTTTTTTATGATGTAATGGTTGTAGATAGGTTAACTAATTAAATAAATAAATCTGCCGTCTTCTTTTTATTAAGTTCAATTTGTTTGTGTTGTTTCCTTTTTTTAATGGATGTTAAAAAATTTATGAATCAATTTCAAAAAAAAAAAAATAAATAAATTTATAAATAAACGTCGTACCGTACGACATGATGGATGAAATAGGAAAATCTATGATGTAAATCATGTGAAATTTTATTATAATTAATAAAAAATTATAAAATCCAGTCAAAAATTTTTCCGTTTAATTCCGTTTAGAAATTTTTGATGAAAAATAATGTCTACAACAACAAAATATACGAAAGAAACATTACCTGTAGACGATTCGGTGTCCTCCTCATCCGAAATAAAGTCCGTAGAAGAAAAAACATCCATCCAACAAGATAATGCAGAAATTTCACAAGATACCTTAATTCCTTCAGAAAATGATAGTGAAGAGTCACAATCTGATGCATTTAATTCAGAAACCGGGGAAATTAATTGGGATTGCCCCTGTCTTGGAGGAATGGCTAAAGGAACTTGTGGAGAACAATTTAAAGCGGCATTCTCATGCTTTATTTACTCTACAGCTGAACCAAAGGGTGTTGATTGTCTAGAACAGTTTCAGAAAATGAAAGATTGTTTTAAACAACATCCTGAAGAGTATGGTGAAGGTTGGTGCAACCTTTTTGTTAATTTGAATATTTCTTAACAATTACAAATTATTTTATTTAATTTTATTTAGAACTAGATGATGATGAGGATGAGGAGGAAGAAGAAGAAGAAGGGAAACAATTAGATATGGTGACAAAGGATGTTAATGACTCAACGATTACAATTGCTTCAACTGAAAAGTCGCCTAATTCAAATGATTCAAATGATTCAAGTGATAAGCAAACATCAGAAAATTAATAAAATAGTTCATTCCGGTTTAACTGTTGTTTACCTAGCGTATATTCGATCTTTAAGCCGAGTGGGAAGAGCATCCATTAAAATTCATTATTTTATAATTATAAATTAATATAATCTTAATTAATTTATTTATTTAAAGTTAGGATATTTGACATCATTATATTATATTAAGAAAAAAAAAAAAAAAGTTCATTAAATATAATTAGTCGGAGTCCCACTCGAATTTGAAACAGCATCAACGTCAAATTTACCATCTGGTTTTCTTTGAATATAAGGTAAAGGTTTGTTGTTGCTTGAACTATCATTTGGAGTTTCAAAATCCTTAGATGTTCCTATGACTTTGTCATTATCATCACCGCTGATTCCATTTGTAACTTGATCTTGATCATTTTTATCAATTTTTTCAATCGTTTCAACCAACCTAGCCGCTCTAACCCATTTTCTTCTTCGAGTATATCTTCTAAAACCGCTCTTTGAAGAAAAACCTTTCCATCTGTTATCAGCATATTCCCAACCATCTTTATCAACATCCCCATCATAATCAATCCACCAATCATCATCATCCCATTTCCATTCCATGGTTTTCTTAATAATAACATTTGGTTCATCAAGTATTTCTGTCGATGGAGGTGGTAATTGAAATGAACTTTTGGGGCTTGTTTGTTCATTATATTCATCTGACCATGCAGGTCTTTCATTTAGGAATAAATTTGTGGTCCAATCTAAACCTAACCACCAACGTTGATTCTCATATAATACAAATCTAAATATCAAATCTGTTGAAGTTTTATTTTCATCTTTATCGACTTTTTTACCCACAAGTTTCGTTTGTTGCTCCTTTGCTTTACGGATCAAAGCTCCAACGGAGAATCCTCTTTCTCCCTGTTGTAAAATATTCCCTCCCCAGACGTAACCAAACATTAAACTAATAATTCCACGGAATAAAGCAGATTGCATAAGAACGTATCGAATAAATTTAAACCATGGACTATGCCATACCAATCCAAATGTTCCAATAATAATGAAAACCCATGTTAATGAAACAGAGTATGTAAAGATTATCCAAATTGGATATGAATAGATTAATCCTCTCAAAACTTTTTGAGTTCTTGTAGAATTCGTCCAATCAATTTGTGAACGAATTGAATTGATAAAAGCGTGAAATGATGATAGTTTATCGGAGATCTTGTGTATCTCTAAAACTGTTTTGTTCAAGTCAAGTTGTGAGGTAGATTTTGAAGCTGAACTTGGTTTACCAAGTCTTTCACTTTTACTCTTTTCAACCCACTTCCAACCTATCCATGTTAATATAAATAAATGCGTTCCATATATAATAATTTCTTTTGGATATTGACAAACCGTCCACCAAGCAGCTACTAATAAACAAGATTCGGAAGGGTTACCAGTTGACCAGGTCATAAGCGATAAAAGGTACGAAAACAAGTGTATGAATGGTGAAGAATATGTTAAAACACGAGTTATGCTCGGTGGTGTGGAAGATAAAAAATCAACAGGTGGAGGTGATAATGGTTGTGTAGTAGATCCTGTTGAAGCTGTGTTAATAGAAGGGGAAGAGTGACCATTCCGAGGCGCCATATTTTTTGATTTTGACATTGTATTAGTATCTGACACGTTCAAATCTAACGGAGGAATATTTGCAAGAAAAAATGATTGTTGGTCAAAAGGAGATTGCATTTCTTTTATTTGATCTAATGCGGGAAATTTCTTGGACGATCTTATAAATATCAGGTGTATCATGTTAAGTTTTTACGCCACCTTTTCAGCAGTTATCCGAAATTACATCATTAAGCTACTCTAGCAAATGTCAGATATTTCATCAATTCTTCAGGGAGGATACAATCATCCTCTATCACGACAATGGCATTCTGAACGTACTTTACGTAAATCTTCATTAATGTATCCCATTTTTGTCACAGATGAATCAAATGCCGAAGAAGAAATTTCCTCCTTACCCGGTCAAAAGAGGTATTTATTGGTAGTGAATTTTCTCTGAATTCAGGGTTGGGATGAATTTTGATGAAATTTTTTTTTTTTTTTTCCCCTTAGGTGGGGAATTGATAAGTTAGAAGGATTTCTTTTACCTCTTGTTGAAAAAGGGTTATCTTCGGTTCTCATATTTGGTGTTCCAACTTGTGAGAAAGATCCATATGGATCGAAAGCGGATGATCCAAATGGTCCTGTAATATTATCGATTAAACTTATTCGTTCTAAATTTCCACAATTATTCATTGCATGTGATGTTTGTCTTTGTGAATTTACTTCACATGGTCATTGCGGTAAATATTTCATTACTACGCCACACTGTTCAGTATTCAAATCTCATTTGTGAAATTTTTTTTTTTTTGTCAATAGGATATTTAAATGAGGATAATACCATCAATAACGAAGCCAGTGTGAAACGTTTAGCTGAAGTAGCGACGAACTATGCCAAAGCTGGTCGGTTCCTTTGATTTTTGATTCGGATTTACACGTGTAAAAATAACAATCAAATGATGAAATTATGTAGGAGCACATTGTGTGGCACCGTCTGATATGATGGACGGTCGAATTAAAGCGATTAAAGAATCTTTAATTCGGGAAGGCCTTGCTAACAAAGTCAATTTAATGAGTTATAGTGCGAAATTTGCTAGCAGTTTTTATGGTCCATTCAGGTGAATTCATAAGAGATTTATTGCATTTAGAAATTTAAAAAGCTACAACGAATTGATCAAATTTTATTAAACGTATGTTTTTAGGGATGCCGCAAATTCGGCTCCTTCCTTCGGTGATCGCAAATGTTATCAGCTTCCACCAAACGCGCGTGGTTTAGCACGTCGTGCCATTGTACGTAAACTTTTCACTTCATTTATTGAACGAGCAATTATTAATCACGTTTCAAATTTAGACACGTGACCTTGCGGAAGGCGCAGACATCATCATGGTTAAACCTGGGATGCCCTATTTAGACATCTTGCGTGACGCCAAAGAACTTAGTCCTGACGTTCCAATAGCTGTTTATCAAGTGTCTGGCGAATTCGCAATGATATGGAGAGCTGCTGAAGCAAAGGTGTTCGATCTTCGTGTTGCCGTGCTAGAGAGCATGGAAGGATTTTTGAGAGCAGGTATAAAAATTTTTGTTTTTTTTTTATTGTGTTTTCTTAACATTTTATTAAATCTCGCTCCCCCTTTTTTTTAGGCGCAACCCTAGTCTTGACCTATTATACACCACAACTTCTTGATTGGTTAGAATCTTAAACATATCCAAAATATACATTTAAAATACACCAAAATAAAGCAAAGCTATAAGTCATGAATCGAGATATTCTAAACTTTGCTGGAATTTCCAAAAAGCAAACTTCGCTTCGTCTTAAAGTAATCCAGCCCTTTTCCCTGATAATATTAATGAGGATCAGTCTTCCAATTGACTTAAATCTTTCTCTTCCCTTGCTTCATTTTCTAAATCTTCAATTTCCAACAAATAATCAATATCTCCGACACGCCAATTCCAATTTACTGGTGGTTCTTCAATAAGATCAGAAGATACTTTGTAATATATTCGATCAGTAGGTTCAAAATGAGGGCTTTCAAATCGGAACAATACCGGCCTTCTTGAACGATCGTCTATCAAAATCTCATCTTTTGCAGATTTTAATGTGTATGTGACCTCAGCGTCTATTTCCACGTCCACTTTAAAATTAATCCCATCACTAAAGCTTTTAGCAATTTTTGCCCTTCTTCTTTTTATTAAGTTCAATTTGTTTGTGTTGTTTCCTTTTTTTAATGGATGTTAAAAAATTTATGAATCAATTTCAAAAAAAAAAAAATAAATAAATTTATAAATAAACGTCGTACCGTACGACATGATGGATGAAATAGGAAAATCTATGATGTAAATCATGTGAAATTTTATTATAATTAATAAAAAATTATAAAATCCAGTCAAAAATTTTTCCGTTTAATTCCGTTTAGAAATTTTTGATGAAAAATAATGTCTACAACAACAAAATATACGAAAGAAACATTACCTGTAGACGATTCGGTGTCCTCCTCATCCGAAATAAAGTCCGTAGAAGAAAAAACATCCATCCAACAAGATAATGCAGAAATTTCACAAGATACCTTAATTCCTTCAGAAAATGATAGTGAAGAGTCACAATCTGATGCATTTAATTCAGAAACCGGGGAAATTAATTGGGATTGCCCCTGTCTTGGAGGAATGGCTAAAGGAACTTGTGGAGAACAATTTAAAGCGGCATTCTCATGCTTTATTTACTCTACAGCTGAACCAAAGGGTGTTGATTGTCTAGAACAGTTTCAGAAAATGAAAGATTGTTTTAAACAACATCCTGAAGAGTATGGTGAAGGTTGGTGCAACCTTTTTGTTAATTTGAATATTTCTTAACAATTACAAATTATTTTATTTAATTTTATTTAGAACTAGATGATGATGAGGATGAGGAGGAAGAAGAAGAAGAAGGGAAACAATTAGATATGGTGACAAAGGATGTTAATGACTCAACGATTACAATTGCTTCAACTGAAAAGTCGCCTAATTCAAATGATTCAAATGATTCAAGTGATAAGCAAACATCAGAAAATTAATAAAATAGTTCATTCCGGTTTAACTGTTGTTTACCTAGCGTATATTCGATCTTTAAGCCGAGTGGGAAGAGCATCCATTAAAATTCATTATTTTATAATTATAAATTAATATAATCTTAATTAATTTATTTATTTAAAGTTAGGATATTTGACATCATTATATTATATTAAGAAAAAAAAAAAAAAAGTTCATTAAATATAATTAGTCGGAGTCCCACTCGAATTTGAAACAGCATCAACGTCAAATTTACCATCTGGTTTTCTTTGAATATAAGGTAAAGGTTTGTTGTTGCTTGAACTATCATTTGGAGTTTCAAAATCCTTAGATGTTCCTATGACTTTGTCATTATCATCACCGCTGATTCCATTTGTAACTTGATCTTGATCATTTTTATCAATTTTTTCAATCGTTTCAACCAACCTAGCCGCTCTAACCCATTTTCTTCTTCGAGTATATCTTCTAAAACCGCTCTTTGAAGAAAAACCTTTCCATCTGTTATCAGCATATTCCCAACCATCTTTATCAACATCCCCATCATAATCAATCCACCAATCATCATCATCCCATTTCCATTCCATGGTTTTCTTAATAATAACATTTGGTTCATCAAGTATTTCTGTCGATGGAGGTGGTAATTGAAATGAACTTTTGGGGCTTGTTTGTTCATTATATTCATCTGACCATGCAGGTCTTTCATTTAGGAATAAATTTGTGGTCCAATCTAAACCTAACCACCAACGTTGATTCTCATATAATACAAATCTAAATATCAAATCTGTTGAAGTTTTATTTTCATCTTTATCGACTTTTTTACCCACAAGTTTCGTTTGTTGCTCCTTTGCTTTACGGATCAAAGCTCCAACGGAGAATCCTCTTTCTCCCTGTTGTAAAATATTCCCTCCCCAGACGTAACCAAACATTAAACTAATAATTCCACGGAATAAAGCAGATTGCATAAGAACGTATCGAATAAATTTAAACCATGGACTATGCCATACCAATCCAAATGTTCCAATAATAATGAAAACCCATGTTAATGAAACAGAGTATGTAAAGATTATCCAAATTGGATATGAATAGATTAATCCTCTCAAAACTTTTTGAGTTCTTGTAGAATTCGTCCAATCAATTTGTGAACGAATTGAATTGATAAAAGCGTGAAATGATGATAGTTTATCGGAGATCTTGTGTATCTCTAAAACTGTTTTGTTCAAGTCAAGTTGTGAGGTAGATTTTGAAGCTGAACTTGGTTTACCAAGTCTTTCACTTTTACTCTTTTCAACCCACTTCCAACCTATCCATGTTAATATAAATAAATGCGTTCCATATATAATAATTTCTTTTGGATATTGACAAACCGTCCACCAAGCAGCTACTAATAAACAAGATTCGGAAGGGTTACCAGTTGACCAGGTCATAAGCGATAAAAGGTACGAAAACAAGTGTATGAATGGTGAAGAATATGTTAAAACACGAGTTATGCTCGGTGGTGTGGAAGATAAAAAATCAACAGGTGGAGGTGATAATGGTTGTGTAGTAGATCCTGTTGAAGCTGTGTTAATAGAAGGGGAAGAGTGACCATTCCGAGGCGCCATATTTTTTGATTTTGACATTGTATTAGTATCTGACACGTTCAAATCTAACGGAGGAATATTTGCAAGAAAAAATGATTGTTGGTCAAAAGGAGATTGCATTTCTTTTATTTGATCTAATGCGGGAAATTTCTTGGACGATCTTATAAATATCAGGTGTATCATGTTAAGTTTTTACGCCACCTTTTCAGCAGTTATCCGAAATTACATCATTAAGCTACTCTAGCAAATGTCAGATATTTCATCAATTCTTCAGGGAGGATACAATCATCCTCTATCACGACAATGGCATTCTGAACGTACTTTACGTAAATCTTCATTAATGTATCCCATTTTTGTCACAGATGAATCAAATGCCGAAGAAGAAATTTCCTCCTTACCCGGTCAAAAGAGGTATTTATTGGTAGTGAATTTTCTCTGAATTCAGGGTTGGGATGAATTTTGATGAAATTTTTTTTTTTTTTTTCCCCTTAGGTGGGGAATTGATAAGTTAGAAGGATTTCTTTTACCTCTTGTTGAAAAAGGGTTATCTTCGGTTCTCATATTTGGTGTTCCAACTTGTGAGAAAGATCCATATGGATCGAAAGCGGATGATCCAAATGGTCCTGTAATATTATCGATTAAACTTATTCGTTCTAAATTTCCACAATTATTCATTGCATGTGATGTTTGTCTTTGTGAATTTACTTCACATGGTCATTGCGGTAAATATTTCATTACTACGCCACACTGTTCAGTATTCAAATCTCATTTGTGAAATTTTTTTTTTTTTGTCAATAGGATATTTAAATGAGGATAATACCATCAATAACGAAGCCAGTGTGAAACGTTTAGCTGAAGTAGCGACGAACTATGCCAAAGCTGGTCGGTTCCTTTGATTTTTGATTCGGATTTACACGTGTAAAAATAACAATCAAATGATGAAATTATGTAGGAGCACATTGTGTGGCACCGTCTGATATGATGGACGGTCGAATTAAAGCGATTAAAGAATCTTTAATTCGGGAAGGCCTTGCTAACAAAGTCAATTTAATGAGTTATAGTGCGAAATTTGCTAGCAGTTTTTATGGTCCATTCAGGTGAATTCATAAGAGATTTATTGCATTTAGAAATTTAAAAAGCTACAACGAATTGATCAAATTTTATTAAACGTATGTTTTTAGGGATGCCGCAAATTCGGCTCCTTCCTTCGGTGATCGCAAATGTTATCAGCTTCCACCAAACGCGCGTGGTTTAGCACGTCGTGCCATTGTACGTAAACTTTTCACTTCATTTATTGAACGAGCAATTATTAATCACGTTTCAAATTTAGACACGTGACCTTGCGGAAGGCGCAGACATCATCATGGTTAAACCTGGGATGCCCTATTTAGACATCTTGCGTGACGCCAAAGAACTTAGTCCTGACGTTCCAATAGCTGTTTATCAAGTGTCTGGCGAATTCGCAATGATATGGAGAGCTGCTGAAGCAAAGGTGTTCGATCTTCGTGTTGCCGTGCTAGAGAGCATGGAAGGATTTTTGAGA
The DNA here is from genome assembly GCA_910591825.1 of Funneliformis caledonium. Classification (NCBI taxonomy): domain Eukaryota; kingdom Fungi; phylum Glomeromycota; class Glomeromycetes; order Glomerales; family Glomeraceae; genus Funneliformis; species Funneliformis caledonium. The sequence goes on from CAJVPQ010001375.1 coordinate 13,002, forward strand.
GCAGGTATAAAAATTTTTGTTTTTTTTTTATTGTGTTTTCTTAACATTTTATTAAATCTCGCTCCCCCTTTTTTTTAGGCGCAACCCTAGTCTTGACCTATTATACACCACAACTTCTTGATTGGTTAGAATCTTAAACATATCCAAAATATACATTTAAAATACACCAAAATAAAGCAAAGCTATAAGTCATGAATCGAGATATTCTAAACTTTGCTGGAATTTCCAAAAAGCAAACTTCGCTTCGTCTTAAAGTAATCCAGCCCTTTTCCCTGATAATATTAATGAGGATCAGTCTTCCAATTGACTTAAATCTTTCTCTTCCCTTGCTTCATTTTCTAAATCTTCAATTTCCAACAAATAATCAATATCTCCGACACGCCAATTCCAATTTACTGGTGGTTCTTCAATAAGATCAGAAGATACTTTGTAATATATTCGATCAGTAGGTTCAAAATGAGGGCTTTCAAATCGGAACAATACCGGCCTTCTTGAACGATCGTCTATCAAAATCTCATCTTTTGCAGATTTTAATGTGTATGTGACCTCAGCGTCTATTTCCACGTCCACTTTAAAATTAATCCCATCACTAAAGCTTTTAGCAATTTTTGCCCTTGATTCATTCATGTTATCATCTTGAGTCTTACGAATAGCCAATGTCAATGTCATCCATTTTAGTATGCGATATTCCCGATTTTTTTCAGAATATGCTTTTCTAGGCCCAAGCGTAACCCAAATATCACGAACATTTATTCCATAAATTTTGGGTATATCAATGGTCACTTTAGATTTCTCTGATTCTAATTTATCAAGTTCATTGATCATTCTATCGTAAAACCTTGTAGTCAACATCAATTGTAAGTCATCACGATCAACTGGAGTGGAAAGAGCCGCGCATACTTGACGTGCAGCTAACGAGGCTAGAATTTAAAAAAAAAAAAAATTTATGATATTTTTTTTTAATTAACAATTCTTTAAAAAAAACAAATAAAAAGACATATACCTCCTTGCAGAAAATGGTCCGGAAAGTATACAGCAGATACCGCGCCCGTTAAAATTCTCGCCGTCAACCACTTGCATAATTGGTGTTGAAAAAATATTGGCAACAACGATAATATAGAAGACCAGAAGTTTGCGGTTGGATATGGGTATTGTTTTATTCGTGACGGTTGATTACCATGGAGCCAAGCTGTTAATACATACACCATTATATCCTAATTTGACCTTTTGAATTTAACGCATGACATAAAGGTAAAAAGCTACACACGAAAAATTATCGAGGAACCGGTTTTCTTAGGATGTGGCAAAGTATCAACTGAGGAATTGAAACCAGGTGGTGGCGTGGGTAGAGGATCTTCTGGTGGAGGAGGAGGAGGAGGAGGGGTTGATGAAGACAATGAAGCACGTAACGTAAACCCTGGAGTAAATTTTGAAAGGTGAGGCCTTTTTAAACGGGTTAGCGAAGAAGTAACACCTATTCGTTTAAGAATAAACGGAGAAAAAGTGTTCAATAAATTTATCGCTTGGTTATTTTTTCGCATGTTCAGAAGAGAAAAAAGATTAACAGATTATCCGAGGTTGGTATGATATGATATATATGGACACAATCGGTCCAACTCCTTTTTTTTCATAAAATTCAAAAATTATGGTGGTGCGTATAACCTTATAACCTTTTTTTTTTTAATTAAAAAAAAAATTTATAGATAGATATTTATTTTATTTTATTTTATCGCGTAGAAACTCGCACTTCTTTTTAAAGCGGAACTTGAAAACGTAACCGACGTTGTTCCAGGTTATGACGAATATGAATGGCATTTTAAGGTTTTTACACCTTTCTTCTTTAACTCGTCATTTTCTTCTTATATGTACACATCACTATATTAAACCTTTTCGCGTAATTTTTGTTAAGGTAAAATGTACGAGTTGTAATGAAGTCAATAACAACTGGGTTGGAGTAAACCGACTTGTAAGTTTTTCGTTTGTTACCTTCCAAAGTATTTACATTATTCTTTTTCCTTTACAGTTCTAGTTTTGATATTTTATGTAGGATCAAAATGAGATACCAGGGTCGAGAGGAAGTGCGAATCTTGTAATGCGTTGTAAATTCTGCAAACGCGAAAGTTCGGCACGTAAGCTATTTCTCGCATTATTTTTTTTTTGTAATAATAATAATAAATACAATTCAATCTTTATTTTTTTTCAATGATTCCAATAGAATTTGACACGTCTCCGGTTACGCCTTATACAATTGAGAATAGTGGAAAGTTTGCTCAAATGACAACTATTGAATGTAGAGGATTGGAATTTATTGATTTTGAACCAAGAGCAAGTATCCTAAGAATTTTTTTTTTGGAAAATCGATCACGTGTTTTCACACGCGTTTTTTTTTAATTTTTTAGACTGGTTTTAAAGCTGTTGGTACTGATTCAGGAACCAAATTCGAAGATATTGATCTTACAGATGGTGATTGGGCTGAATATGATGAAAAGGTTCCTTTTTTTTTTAATAATTACATCTCACTTTTATAATTTACGTTGAATCCTAATCGAATACTTCAAATTCAAAGGGTGGAATCCCCGTTGGAATATCGGAAGTACAGGCAGAATTTAAACGCGTTTAAAATTGACTACATATAAAAATATCATAATTAAATTAAATATTATTTCAGATATGTTGTTTTATTTTTATTAAATTTAAAAATAAAATACCTATAAAGATTTATAATTAGGTATTTTTAACCTTGAATTTCGCTTCAATTTAGCAATTTTTGTAATTATTTAAACAAACTGAGATCAGATAGTGTGAATACATGTAACTTCATTAATTTCAGCATTGTTTGCTTTTTCATCATATCTCATGTTAAATAAAATAAAAAAAAATGCCAAATATTCACAAAATGCACGGCTGTTGCAAACTCTCAATTAAACACTTGACAATAATAAAATTTTAGTTTCAATGCAAATATGAATATATTAATTTCAACAAAAAATTTCCATTTTGATTTTTGATTCTTTTCAAAGGAACAAAAAATAAAAATTTCTAAACATATAAATATTTTAAGCAACTAAGGCGCTTGCGGTTGATGATTCGCTGTAAAGCAAGTGAAGGTTTGAGTTAAGGTGGACGATGATGAGGCTGATCAGTAAAAGCAAGAGAAAAAGAGAAAAATATTCCTTGTTTTACGAAAATCAAATACACCTTGCATAAACGTCCAATAATAATATAATTAAAAACCAGAAGAAACAAAAAATATATATATATATATATATATTCCTGAACGTAAAGGATACTATTTCCAATTTGGAGCTAATTGACCAGCTGTCTTATAATATCTGGAAAGACGATGAATTCTGGATTCAATCAAAATTAATCGAAATTTGGAATCTTTATCTTTACGATTACGTTCCAAATGTTTTCGAACAGCAACAGCTTTCTTGATTAAATGATATAAATCTTCAGGAATTTCAGGTGCCAAACCTCAAATAACAGAGAAATTAAGAATTAATTGGATGGATGGAAAAATCAATTTGCTTTTTTTTTTTTACAATTTTTTCTAAATTTGTTATCTTACCATTTGACTTCAAGATACGGAGAATCTTATTCCCTGTTACGTTCTTCACTTGTGCGATACCATGAGAATCTCTAAGCGTCACACCAATTTGTGAAGGTGTCATACCTTTTTTTGCAAACTTGAAAATTTGTTCGCACACATCTTCAGGCGTAGTTTTTAACCAAGACGGTGGAGTACGTCGGTATGGAAGAGCAGAGCTCGAAATACCTTTACCGGGAGCATGCATACGACCCATCTTAGCTAACTTTTTTTAATAATCCTACAAAGAAGAAGGCTTAAAGCGTAAAGAGGACTGATTGATTTCTTTTTTTTAAAAAAAAAAAAATCAATCAAAATCATTTGGAAAAAAACGTGATCAAATTTGCAGATCATTTCATGCACATATAGTAGAAATATTCGAATAAGCGGTTATCCTTTTTCTTTATACTTTCAAAATGGAGAAACTACAAAATATCATGAAATCCTTGCCACAAATGTCTAAAAACATCATAGACGACACGATCCATGAAAAAATATTATCGTATCTATCAAATTACGCGTCACAGGGCCCAGAAACTGTGGTTAAATTTCTTGAATGGAACGTGCTGGACATAATACGTGTCTGTAACGTTAATTTTTTTTGATAAAATTCTAATCATGTTTTTGTTGAATAATAATGCGTTACAAACTTCGATTTAGGCTTGCATCACGCAAGTTGATCATAATAATGAGAAGGATGTAGCGCACGAATGCGTACAAGATCACAGGATCATGGCTTTGTCAATTCGCTTTCTTGCGCGTCTTTTGGCCAATGATGATAGGCACAATGCTCTGTTGATTTCTCAAATTTTTACAAATTATATCGACATAATTGATTTTATTCTGGATCATGCATTCGATGAAGAAGCTTTAATGCGATTTGCATGCATCGAAGCATTAGAACAATTAGTAACTTATAACCTCGGCGCTAGATGGTATACCTTCCTATTTAATAATAAGAACTTTTTCATACGAATTTTTTTTTTTTAACAATCTAATGCGGAATTAATTAAAGGTTTCTCGAATCAAATAAAAGCGATCAAATCGTTGCAAAATGCTTTGACGATTCTAGTGCTTATGTATGTTAATTTTCTAAGTAAATTGTAATACATAAGAAAATAACTTTAACGATTTTTTGATCTATTGATTAAAGGTTACTGATGCAGCATCTAAGCTTCTTTTATCAATAATCAATAATTGTTCTTTACTTACTTCAACAAAGAAACGGAAAAGCCTTGAAGCACAGGATGCCCTTATGAGCTTCTTGATAACTTCACTTGATTTGTTCAATAAAATAAATCAACTTATGTTCGATTCATCTGCTGATATGAGTCATCGATTAGCAACTTTGCAATTGATTTGGATATTGGCGGATTCACGGACAGATAATGCCAATGGATTTTTTAAAAAAGGAAATCTGGTAGTTTATTCTTTTTTTAAAAAAAGAATAAAATTCTTGTCTTTATTATTTGTTAAAATATTATTATTAATGAATAATAATATTCTAATTTATTTCAGTTGAGAAAGTTGAATGTTTTGTTAACTGATCCAGATAGAAATATAAGAGCAAGAGCAAACGATATATTGTGCACTTTGCTTGATTGGGCTCCTGATCCAATTACTTTATTTAAGCAATCTGGGCAATCTATCAATACAAAAGACTCGATGACTGAAAGTATGAAATCTTTCATTTGTAATCCTCACGACTTTTTATTTATGACTCAAACATTCCTTTTTAAATTGTCATATGCAGCTTTGAACTATATCATAAATGAAATCGTCTTCCCGTTGTGGAATACTGATTCTAATTTTGAGATGGTCATTATGGCAGTGAATGTACTTGAATCCTCAATAAAACTAGTTGAACGCGTTTCCTCGGGAAAAATGATATTGGCATCAGTGTTTATGGATTTGTTAATATT
>CAJVPQ010001376.1:0-18508 GCA_910591825.1 Funneliformis caledonium
AATATTTAAAATTATTATAAATAATTTTAATTATTAAATAAAATTGCAGGCAAATTTGCCTGCAAAACACTTGAAGGATAGTATGTCCTATATTATAAATAGATATTTCTTTAAATTATAATTAAATTATAAATTATAATATAAATTTTTAAATTTATAAATTAAGTAATATATTTAAAACTTTAAAATAATTTTTAATAATTAAATATTAATAAAAATTACTTTAGATTTTAAAGATAATTATTATTAAGAAAATATTGATATAAATCATCTTTTAATTTAGAAATAAATAAATAATTAAAAATAAATAAAATATCTATATATTTAAAGTAACTTTTAATATATTAATAATAATAAAATCATTTTTAGTAATATTTATAAAACTTAATAAATTTAAAGCAATAAAAATTAATTTTAATAAATATTATTATTTTTAAACTTTAAAAATATCTTTTATTAAAAAAAAATTAATAAAAGTTTCTCATCAGATATAGAGATAACTTTTATTAAAAGAATAATAATAAAGTTATTTTTGAATTTTAAAACAACTTTTATTAAAAAATAAATATTAAAACTTTGATAATTTTATTATAAATTTATAGATTATTTACAAATTTGTAAATATAATTCATAAATTGTAAAATTATATATATTTTTTACTAATAAAGAAAAATAAAATAATGGAAATTTTTTTTTAACTTAAATATATTTATTTAATAAAATATTATACTATAATAATGTTACTTAAAATGCCAAATTAATGTTAAATTATGATATTAATTGATCAAACTTAATAAACTAGTTTATTCATATATAAGATAAATAAAATTTGAAGTTCCTATTCTTTATTCAAAATACAACCAGGTTACTATTTTGCTCTGAAAGCATTTAGGACATAGCCTTGGATTCTGATGAATCTATGATAATATGCCTTTATTAATAACAAATACAACCAATTAGAACTTATTACTTAGTTCCATTATTAGAGAGTACAATGAACACATTCACGTGCTACTGCGCAAAAGACGTTTCATAAAAAGTGGGACAAATTCAATACCAAATATCTTGATAGGGTATCCGTTTCCCACCTTCGTTAATTAAACGCAACATCATACGAACATCATTGGTTCTAGTTCATTCTCGCAAATTTCATGAGTAACGTTTTAGAAAATGTCATTTTCGGCGCGAGAACCGGGAATTCGCTTTATGACACGAAATAATTGTTGACGATTTTTGTTATTTTTACAACGAGGTTTCTAGAAAATTTAAACTTTCGATAGAACTTTATGAAATTTTTTTCTCGAATGTGTTTTGTGTGTATATATCTTACTTATTTAAGCCGATTCGAAAATTCATTTTGGAATCATGTAATTCGCGGAGAAGTTATTATGTGGCGGGGTTGTTTTTTTTTTCGCAACTTAGACTCCGTCATATTTATCCAAATAAATACGAACATTATCATATGACTGACAATAAATTAAGAAAAATAAGAAGACAATGGTTAAACAAACCATTCCATTAGTTGAAGTAAATATATATGCACTATTAAAATAAATTTGAATAGTCAACAAGGCGCGACAATTTCTCTCCAAATATGGAAAATGCCAAGAAATCAGTCAATTCTTTAGAAAATGCCAAGACTTTGTGTTACTGTTTGTGTTTCGAGATTTGCTCCAAAATGTTGGTGCTCGATGCCTACTTTGGCATGAGAAAATTAACCCCTTTCAATCAAAAAAATCTTCATAACCCAGTTCGTTTTTTTTTTGATTCCCTTCGTTTTCGCTTTAACCTCTTTTGCTTTTGTCCATTTTAGATAAATAAAGCATTGGTCATGTATCCGTAGATTCTTTAAATAAATCGATGTTTCGATCGCGTTTTGTTCTTTTATATTTGTTATAAAAAAAAAAAAATACAAAAAAAAAATAATCAAATCAATCATTCCTTTCCGCGGTTGATATAAATAAGAGCTTATTTGTAATAAATAAATAAAAAAGTTATTTTAATCCACTTGAAGTAAGGAATCTGTAAAGTAAGTTTCCTTTACTTTATTCGTAATAATAATAAGGAACCACTAAATGTTTTACTAAATAATGTTTTCGCGTGTTCCGCAATTCGTTTAGCTCTAACCATGCGTATCATACCAATTCCTATATACGAACATAATTATTCTTACCTCATCGTTGACGACAAAGCTAGCGAGGGTTTGTATTCCATATATACACATATATATGAAGCAAAGCTTTCATTCATAGGAAAAGCCATGCGATAACTTTTTTTTCCTTTTAAACAATTTTAGCCGCAGCGGTCGACCCGGCTGAACCGCAAAAATTACTAGCTGTTCTTGCTCAAACAGGCGCGAAATTAACTTCGATATTGACAACACATCATCATCAGTGAGTTTTATATAATTCTTTTTCGTAAATTGCATAAAAACATTTATAAATTAACATATACAATAAAGGCGTCATTCCGTCGGAAATATCGAGTTGGTGTTGGCGAAACCGAATCTTGCAGTGTATGGCGCCGATGCACGAATTCCAGGTAACGCGTCAATTTATGAGGCATCACATAAAAAAATTATTAAAATCTTGTATAAGTTCTCGATTAATTTAATTAACAAATGATTTCTAGAATTAAATTATGTCTGCAAACATAATGAAGAATTCACAGTACGTATAAATAAAATAATAATCACGTGAGTAAGAAACGGGCGCTGACGAGAAATCTCGATTTTAACTTAGGTTGGCACGTTAAAAGTTCGATCATTACATGCAGCGTCACACACGAAAGGTAGCGTTTGTTATTATGTTCGAGACGGTAATGAGATGAATGAGGAATTAGAAAGGGCTATATTTACCGGAGACACATTATTAACTGGTAAGGAAGAATACTTATTATTGTTATTATTATTATTTAAAAAGAAATATATTAAACAATTTTTTTGTTATAGGTGGATGTGGTAAATTCATCGAAGGTGATGCAAAGGATATGTATAACGTTCTTCACAACGTTTTAGGACAATTACCCAAGGACACCAAAGTTTACTGTGGACATGAATGCGCTTTAAATAATCTTCAGGTAATAATATATTTTTGAAGATGAACATATATCATAACTCGCGGCATAAACATTATGCGTACTAATATAATTGTTGTCATTATTTAGTTTGCAAATACTATAGATCCAAGCAATCAATATTTACGCGTAAGTTATATATTTATTTATTCATCGCCAATTTTTCTCTCAAGGGATAAATTTAAATTCATAATTTGTCCTACAATTAGAAAAAGTTAGCATGGTCACAGGTGGCACAGTGCACGGTACCTAGCACGCTTGCAGAAGAGTTTGAATATAACCCGTATCTGCGACTTTCGTATGTTTTTTTTTTTTCTTTTCTTTTTTTTTTTTTTAAAAAAAAAAAACCTCTGATAAAGAACCTTTATATTAAGGTATTGAAATTGACATTGATTATATATTTTTTTTATTTAGAGAGTCCTCCATTCAACAAGCTACGAATGCATCAGATTCATATGAAGTTATGAATATGTTAAGGATGTTAAATGATAATTTCAATAATCAAAGCAACGGAATAAACGGATTAAGTAATGGAATGAACGGGGTAAATGGAATTAATGGAATGAATGGAATCAATGGACTTGCAGGTATGATGTTGCAATAGATTTAATATCGTATTTAAGTATAGAAAAGGATTTTTACACATATATGATAAAGGAGGATACAGATAACATTAATATTACGTTATATAATGAAAGAAACACAATGCTTATGAAATTTAGTAAGGAGAAATGATGGGGAAAGAGGGTGCGAATTATGTCATTATCATGTCTTGTCATTATCTTATTTATTTTATATACATATATTTAATCATATGATGATTTATGAAATATGAAATATGATTTGATCTTATTTTTTTATTTTTTTTTCTTTTCTTACAGTTCTTTAATTATTATGTAAAAATTTTTAAATTCTTAGAAAATTTCGACTCATATTTAAAAATGAACATATTCGAGGCAGAAGATTTAAATATATTAAATACGATTATACGTAAGAATGGGGTACACCAGCAATGAAAAAAAAAGAACGTTTAATAATAATCATAATCATAATAACGAGAGTTTCCACCATATTCTACCCTTTATATAACTTGCGATCGCCCAAATTTTTACTTTTTATTTAATTTATATTTATATTTGTATTATAAGTAATTTTCCCCTTATATTTTTGCTGTGAAACGAACCAAATAAAATTACAACACGCAATAGGAGATAAATCCCATATGGAAGATAAAATTGATTTCACTTGAACGATTCAAGATAGTGCGGCTTATTTTTAACCAAAAAAAAAGGCATGCAAAAAGTAACCACCAATATTATGAACCAGCCTTTTTTTTAAAATTAGATGGTTGGTGAAGTTGGTTTCTCAAAAGAAAGTAAAGTCCAAAGAGAAATTCTTTCAAGAAATTCTATTAAGAAGATCTGTATAGAAAATAAAACCACTTGATGTATTCAATTTATTATTGGATTAAATATTTTCTTTTTCTATCTTGTTTCTCCTGATGATTGATTTACTTTGCATTAAAAAAAGTGTCACACATTTCATTAAAATATCGATCTGCAAAGAAAATGAAATGATTATATTTCCCATTAAATTCTGTTGGAGAAAAGAGACATATCATTCGTAGTACTACCAAAACTTTTTGGTGACAAAATTTCTGGCCGAAATTATATCATCACGTGATAACCTCATAACGTTCATTATTATTATTTTTTTTTATATTATTTTTTTATTTTTTATAAATGAATTGTATTGTTTTTTATTTTTTTTATTTTTTTATTTTATTTGCTCACAAAGGGAAAAAAAGAGAAATCAAAAAAAAAAATAAAAGAAAAAAAAAAACTTTGAACATATATGTAAAAACAAGAAAAACCTAATTAAATACCTTAAATAAAATATACCTTAAATAAAATATTCATAACAAAAAAAAGTCTTATGTAGATTTAATTACGTAACTTAGGGGAAAAGGGCATAGATATAAGTGGTATACTGTAAGTGTGGTGTACTCAAAAGAACAAATATGGTAAAAAAAAAAAAAAAGTAGTTTAACATTTTTGGATTTTTTTTTAAAAAATAAATTGGTTTAAAAATTTGTCACACTATTCGATTCTTTTTAATGCATTTAATGCATTTATGCGTGGCTCATATATAGAGAGATATAGAGAAAGATATAGAGAGGAAAAAAAAAATAAGGTAAAATAAGGTAAAAGAAAAAAATTTTACGAAAAAATTTTTTTCTTTGGTTGATTATTAAATATTAAGTATGATATTAAAAATTAATAAATAATTTTTAAAAAAAAAGAAAAAAAAAAAGAAAAAAATATATAAATACAATTGAAAAAAAAGAAATCTATTTATATTTTTGTTATATCTATATACAAGGAAAGAGTTGCCTTTTTTTTTTTTTTTTTAGTTTTTTATGTACAAAAAAAAAAGGGCAACGTTGTAAAAGGGAAAAAAGGGCAATTGAATGTTTTTTTTTGAAAAAAATTGATTGAAAATAAAGCGCCGGGGATTATATTTTTCATCAATTGACAAAGGGGTACTTTTAAAGAGAAACAGAAAAAGGAAATTTTAAAGAAGACATATATGTAATGGAACGTTTCGTTTTGTAAATAGCCTAAAAGGGGCAAGGAGCAGATTAACGGGCAAATGCAATCCATTTTTTTGTTTTTTTTTTTCATATTATAAATTATAGGGAAACGCGTAAAATTTTTTTTTTTTTGCATATACTTTGGTCATTACAAGTGTATGCTTTTCTTTCGATGAATTTTTTTCTTCTTCACTATGAAGGGCGGCAGAAAAAAAAAAGAAAACCATCGGAATTGAAGGCTAAGGAAGAAAATTTGAACAAATGGGTTTGGTTAGTCTACTCGTTTCCAAAAGGTTTTTCTTTAACTTTGTAAAAATTTAATACTTACACATAATACACATAAAATAGGGATGCGAAAGGGAGGTGTATGAAAAAAGAATTTCGGAAATTTAGTGATAGAAATGTATTGCAGAGAGAGACTAAAAGTTAATTTTTTTTAACATAAAAAAAGTCAATCTTGGAGGAAAAAAAAAAAAAAAAGGAAGCAAAAATTGAATTGGTTTTTATACGCAACCGAACAATCGAATATATTATATAAAAAAGGTAATTTAAATTTTTTTTTTTTTTTTTTGTTTTTGACCAGAGTTACAATACAAAATATACAAAGAATGGAAAGTTGATTTATTATACCTTGACACGATTTAGTGTCACTGACAAAAAACTATTAACAAATTAATAAGGGGAAGCAAACAAACAATTTAATTTTTTATTAAAAAACCAATCTAGGCAAATTAGGATAACAATTATCAAAGACATCTTATTCAATAAAAATTAATTTGGCGTTTGACCCCCATTTCTTTCAAAAAGGGATCTACACGAATTATTGCGACAAATTTTTTAATAAAGTAATTTAAACAATTTAAACATCATAAGAATCTCTATTCCTTAAATATTTCCCTTTTCACTTATTTAACTGCCACCATTTAAACTAAATGTCCGCTGTTTTTGGCATAATTCATCATCTGTCAGTTATTTTATTTCAACATAAACATTTATTGTAAAAATAATGATTATGTAATGAACCACAACATTTTTTTTCGGTTGCAAGTTCTTGCCCATATTAAGTGATTTGACTTGCATGGGTACTTAGATGAATGCGTAATGTTCATCCTTCCAAGGGTAATTTTTCTATAAAAGATCTAATTTTTTTATTTACCTTCTTTTTTAACATTTTAACTATTCTTGGATATTTTCATTCATTCTAGAGGATTGCCGCATCAATCTTGCTTATTATCACAAGGACGCCCTTTTTTTTTTTCTTTTTAAAATCTTATTTTACATTTTATCTTGAGATCTTTTTTTTTTATTTATTTCCATTCAACCCAATAATGGTAATAATTCTGTTCTAGACCTCAATTACGGAATATCGGAAAAGAAGATTATCTTTTTTTACAATCGGAATAAATAAATTATAAGAAATTGTGTGGTCTGCCAATGTAACCACAATCATGAATTGCTTACCATATATCATTTGACCCGGACGACCAAGCCAAAACAAAAAAAACTGATTCCAAATGCAAACATCTCGATCATCAAGTTTTTCTTTTTAATTATGTCTAATAATACGAACCCAGATCCTTACCTTCTAACCATTCTAGTAGGTAAACATTTGACCAAATCGTAGCGTAATCAACTAAGGTGTTGCACCTAATATCAAATGGTTAGTCAAAGATCGAATTTAACGCCTGCATTTGGGAAGGGTTTTCCTTGAAAAGAAGCAAGCGATTGGAATTCACGGGAACAATCTGTGTTTATTATACGTATATACGTATGATAGCGCCATCTACTTTAATGTATGTTCTACTGATAAGTGTTCATTTAGTCCTTATTCTTCCTACTCGGCTAGATTGGTCGTGTAACCCTTCATAGTATTTCATAGTAAGTAGGAGATGATCAAAGCAAAATCAATTCATGATCCACACCATTTCGGTTTTATTCTCAGGCATTCAAGTTATCCTGACACATTGGTGATGTTCAATTGAAGATGATGCGGGCGTATTGTTGGTCTTCGTTTCACAAATTAGGTTGTTAGATAAGCGGGCTGCTCGATTTGTTATTGTTCCAAGATTAAGGTTGTCTGGCTAACCGATTTTAGGCATTTGGCATTTCCGCAAAAGTTTGCTAAATAATTTTTTTTTCTTGGTTTCACCTCTTTTAAAGAGATCTCCTTGGCGTTTCGCCAATTTCAGGAAATTTATTGCGATCTCTTTCTGGTTATCTTTTTGTCGTCTCCATCATTTTGAATTATCTGACGATGACTTGCGCTGTGTCACGAGATATGAACTGATGCAATACCTCTTTGTTTATGCGTTTTAAATTCCACGTGGCCGGAAAATGAAAGAAAATATTTTCCTTTTTTTTTTTAATTGTGATTTGTATTCTTTCATAAAAGAAAAAACTTTGTATTCATGTCACAATTCTTGAAGAAAAAGGAAGGTCTGAATGAATTTAAGTGAATAGGTAATTTGGCTAAATCTAAGCCGAATAAGCCATCTTTTGATCAACAATAAAGCCAATTTGACTTATTCGATAAACCGAATCATTAAGCCAAACCGGGAGAAATTTACGCAAAGATAAGCCTGAAATGACGGTTCGGGCCGACTTTTTCGGTGTGGTTTTTTTTCACCATTTTTTTTTGATTATGATCATCATTATCTTGATCACGGGACCAATTATAAGGGTAAAAAAAAAGTCATCGCCAAGATGCGAAGCGCGGAATTAAATAAAATATTTATAAAGATTTGAAATTATTCCCTTATATAATCTTTCTCTCTTCGATTTATCTCATTCAAACCAACCTATTGACACGTAAAATAATGCCATCGATTAAATTGATTTTTCTTACAATTCTCGTCGTATTCAATTTTTGTGTCGTTTGTAAGTCCCTCTTAAATTTTTTAAAACGTGTTCGTTTTGTCATACTAAATTTTATTGCGTTTGTACAGCGGAAATTACAATTTTAACGCCAAATCCAAAATTTTATGGTGTCATTAATGAAACCTTGTTGATCACTTGGACTTCGAGTGGAAATGATGGTAAGCAAACATTCAAAGTTAGCCAAATTACATTTATTTCCATAACGACTAGCGAATGATTTTTTTTTTGTAAAAAAAAAAAAAAATTTAGACCCTCAACGTATTACGATTAAACTTATTTCGAAAACTCCAACCGAATTATTTACCGGAGAATACGCGGTGGGACAAAGCATTCCAACGTCAGACGGAAAATATGCATGGAATATAACGGATAATTTGGTCGGTGAAAACAACTGGATATTAAAATTTTATAATGCTTTGTCTGAATTGAATGAAAAAACTACTCCCGTTGCTCAAAGCAAAGAATTTAGTATTAAACCTGCCGGTACAGAACCTCCTAAAAATGATTCTTCTACCACTGAAAAGAAAAGTGATAATTCAAATTCTGTCACATCTCTTTCATATGCTTCTTTGTTCATCATCTTCACATCATTCATTTCTTCAGTCATTATGGCTAATTCATTAGATCTTAGAATTTAAATTGCTTATAGACTCAACTGTACAATATATATATATAAATGTATATAGATAGCAAGTAAATCTAACAAATAGAACGTATGAGTGAAATGCTGTAACGTACGCTAATATCTATTAAAGTTTAAAACTATCGTTTCAGCCATTTCTTTCCTGACCGCAGCAAAATATTCCTTCACTCTATTCTTTAAATTCTCTTTATTTTTCCAATTGGGTAATTCCTTTCAAAAATGATAAGGCAATTAATACCTTTCACAAAGCACTGTATCATTCCGTAATAAATGATGTTAAACTTACATTGAGCCGCTTGATGGTATTGTCAAAATACAATTGGACGTTTTTGATATCATCGTCCGTAACTGTTTCTGGATCCAACATTCCTGGAGGTGTTAAATAATCATCTGATTCATCCGTGTTGTTATTGCTTTCTTCGCCGTTGGGTGGATTTGCAAATGACACGTATTTATGCTTGTCAAGAAGTGCCACGCATCTATCAAAGGAATACCATTCATATGTTTCCTAAGGAACGAAAAGAAAAATGTTAAAAATATTGGCCCAATACAATATCCAATTTGATTATAATACAGACGGGATCCAATAAATCGGAAGGTTTATATTGTCCTTTGTATTTCATTTTTTGACATGTATGAATATAATACCCTACAATAAGATGAAATTGTCTAAATTAAATAAGAACTTACGGTTTTGACACGTAATAACATGTACGTACCCATATAATACCAATGCAAATCTTGTAATCCAGCATTACAAAATTCTTGTACCATTGCAATTTCTCTAAGAGCACTATATTTTCCAAGTTGTAAAAATCCATAATCTGTATCATACAAAAAATAGACCGAGGAAACACATTTAGGTAAAACATCAAGAACTGCAACTGCGATAAGCTTATCATCCAAATAATAACATTGGTGGAATGATCCATATCCTGGTATATTTGGTTTATCGGTTGCTTCAAACTTTTTAGTGGAGGAAAAAGAAATCAGTCTATAGATTATAGATTCAAAAAAAAAAAACTTTTTTTTTCTTTCAAGCAATCATGTTAAATATTAGTAAGTACATTTAAAGGCGAATTCACAAGGAATCTTTTAAACCCTCCTTCGGTGACCTCGTAAGGTTCATCGTTATGAACCTTGATTTGATATTTGCGGTATAGTTCATACTTTTCTTTAGAAAAAGAAGATTTCTCAAACACGATCTAATTTCACATAAACAGTCAATTTTAATACTTCAAGACAATTTTAGAACAAATATCATTATTTAAGAATATTACTCTTAAACGACGTTTCCAATCTTGTCGATCTTCCGCCTCATGAATGACTTCAATCAAATCAAAACCATTCCCTGCTTTTTTCGATGATATTTTAGCATCATTTTGTCGGGAATTTGTTCTTCAAAAATATAAAAATAATTTAATTATCTATTTGAAAAAAATCATTACAAAACATTATAATATTTATATAAATTTACTTGGATGTTTCATCGCCACCATTAACATCTTTATTCGCGGGATCATAAGTTCCTTCAACATATCGATTAAATCGAGTAATCAATTTTCGCTGAGATTTGGAGGCACGAAATTCACTCGCGTTCAATCTAATTTGGTTTAAAAAAAAAATATCAATATAAACATTTATAGGAAAATTCAATAAAAGGAATGATAATTTTATTATTGCCTTATAGTATACTGTGGACAGCAACATGCTCTCATGTGGGGTTTATAAAGATAATCACCAGAACTATATTTAAAAAAAAATTTAATAATAACATTTATTTTTCATACACGAAGGAATTTGCCAAGAATTCATTACCGTCGCCAACCGGCATCAATCAAATTTTGATAATCCTGTGAAATCAACTAATATTAATAAATTCAGTAATTATTATAACATATACGTGAAAAATTCAATTACCTCGCAGGTTAAACTAGTTGCACTCATACCGAATTTGTAAGAATAACCCGTTTTCGTTTCCGACTCACAATAACCACATGATGAACCATGAAAACCGTAACAATATACTAACGACATTTTAATCATACAGAAAGAAAGTCAAAGTTACCTACCCCGTTGAAATCAACTTATAAAAGCGATCGTGACACAAAAATCACGTGAATTTGTTTTAAAATGTGGTAATAAATTATAGATCATCATTTACAATTTTTTTTTATTTATTATACTATTTATAATAAATTATTTAAAAATTATTCTTTCGTAATGTTAATAATAATATTCACATTTAAGCATTTTAAATTAAATTGAAATTTTCGTCTTGCGTTTTAAGGAATGCTGATATTTTGAATTTCAGAAGGATTTTCTTTTAATGAGTGATCTTGATCTTGCTTTTCACTATCATCTACATTTTCTTCTTTTTCCGTTCTATTTTCATAAAAAAATATATATTAAATAAAAAAATCAAAAATCATATACATTTAAACCTGTTAAAGATTGTGTAACGTTTTGAGAAGTGTTTCGTAAGTGATTTATTTATACAATCAATACCAGTAGTACAAATGTTTTTAAAATTCTGATAATTTATCCTGAGCCATATGCAATAGAAAAGGGGAAATGGATGTAAAAAAAAAATAATAAAATGAGTTAATGCTAAATTTGGACACATTTTGACCTAAAAATCATATTTGACATAAAATTAAATTGATTTTTTCCGGCAGTTTCCCCCTTTTCTATTGCAAAGGTCCCATATGTTATATAGAATAGAACTTTTTGCTTTAATATCTACATAATCACGATAATTACTGGGGTTAATTCTCGATCGCAGGGCATATAAAAATAATTTCGATCGGCATATATTAATTAATTTATTATAATCCCGATCTATTTTGTAATTTTTTTTCAACAATATCGTAAATATTAATATAAACAGGATATATCATAGAGACCAAGCGTTTTGCTTCTTCCTTACTTTTTCCAAGCTCTTACAAGTCCTGAATCATTGAATCCTATCAAGTGAAAATGACTTAAAAGAATATTTTAAGAGCACAGACATAGGATAATGCAACAAATAAAAGACCAGAAGCATATTCTTTTTTTCCAAGTTCTATAACAGCTTTTAGTAACATTAATCCTTGGCTTTTATTAATATAGGTAAGGTTTATGAATTTGCAATTGTGAACAAGTTCTCGTATTTGTTTTCCAGAAGTATTGAATATAAGTAATTGTGATAACTTTTTTACCATCAGTGGATATAATCGCAGAACCAGAGTAATTATCAAAATCTACTAAAGTTGCAATTAAAAGAAAAGGAGAACTTAGGTTTCTTTGAACAAATATCAATTGTTCCTATTGAGTCATTAACTAACCTTATTTTCACATATATATTAGTATTGAGCATAATATGCATATCCTTAACCAATAATAGTTATGTTTTAAGATCCCAAAATAAGCCTTAGAAACCTTGTTATTACCTGTATGAATAGTACAAATTCTAGTAACAAAATATTTAAAGACTAATATTTATCTCATAAACATCAGTTTTTTGAGAAATAATATATATTTTATCTAAAAATTGTCATTCTCTATAGATAAAGAATTATCAAAGCATAAAAAGTATTCTTCAATCATCTATTATAGAATTACCATTATATATTATATTAAAATATCTTTAAAATTATGTTATTCATAAGAATTTTAGAGAAGGGGGAATTATGTTAAACACATTTTTTGCTTGATCTAACTTAACATTAGTATTAGCATTATTTAAAATATAAAAAAAAATTATTAATTTTTAATTTTTTAAAAAAAAATTCATATTAAATAAATATTTTATTATTGATTTTAAAATTTTTACTTCACAGTGGTCTCCTATTAGATGATGAGCAATTTTTTGCTATATGGCTACTCATTGACTAATATTTAAAATAATAATTCTGATATATTTATAGGATATTAGAATATTGACTAATCCAATAGCTAACCTATTACAATAGCAACAAGTATTTGATGAACTATAATAATTTCAAAAATGATTAGAAATAATTAGAAATTATAATGATAATGTAAATTTATTAAAATATTATTATTTACCTTATTGATTGATTTGAATTTGATTGCACTAACATTAATGGTAGTTGTAGTGATAATGATAATAGTGGTAATGGTAGTAGTAATGATAATAGTAATGTTACGTTTGTTATTATTGATGTTGATAAAAATAATGGTGATGGTGATAAGGGAAAAGAGAAAGGTGAAGGTTTAATTAATTGTAAAAATCGTGTATTAAATGATTATAAAGAATATAATTGTGATATTATTAAGGATTTTAATGATAATGATGATAATGGTGATATTTTTACAAAAGTATTTAGCATATTTCTGTGTGTTTTATAATTATATTTAAGAGTTTTATTATATTTTAATAATTTCTTTTAAAACAGATTTTGGCATTTAATTTTGATCTTTATTTAATCAGAAGTTTTCATTAGACATTTTTAAAATTTTTGAAAAAAAAAATTTTCAAAATTTATTTCTTCTTTTTAAATAAAATTTTAAGAAATAAAAAAATGTATTTAAATCTTTTATCAAAAAATCTAAAAGCTAAAAAAATACTTATATAAAATTGGAATAATTTTGTATCAATATGATCAAATGTAACTAGAAAATATATCATAAAAAAAAATTATTTAACTGATAAATTTCTATAAGAAAAATAAGTCATTGATTTTTTTAAAAATAAATTTTGATTTTTTGATAATGTAATATATAGATTTACAATAAATACTTTTACATAATTAGAATTACTTTGAGAAGAAACAATTCTTAATTATTTTATTGATTTTTTGATAATGTAATACATAAATTTATGATTAATATTTTTGCATGATTAGATTTACTTTAGGAAGAAATAAGTCTTGATTATTTTAAAAAATAAATTTTAATTTTTTGATAATACAATATGATGAGAATTTTTGTATAATTAAATTTACTTTAAAAGAAATAATCTTAATTTTTTTAGATTTTTTGATAATGCAATACATATATTTATAATGAAACTTTTGCACAATTAAATTTACTTTTAGAAGAAATAAGTTGATTATTTGATTTTCATTTTAGTTTAAAAATATAAATTATTAATAATTAGAAAATTACCAATTAAAATCCCATTTTATTTTTAATTTAACCTGATATTTTTTTGATATTTCTATTATTTTTAACTCTAATTAATGTCGATCTTAATCTAATTAAAATTTTGATCTTTTTCTATTAAGATAGCTGGCATTATTAATAACTGTAATATAAGAATATATTTTTGATTACATAGGTTATCACATTAGTTATCATATAAGTTATTATGTGAATAAATTTTTAAAACTTATGTGATTATTTTTCAAAGATATAAACAAAAATAAAATTAGATCTATATATATAACATTATGCTATTTTTTATTTACGTTATTTTTTGCTATTTTTTTACACAATTTTTATACTATTTTTTTACACTTTTTATTATTTTTTTTATACTGCTATTATAATAAAATTACAAGAAAAATTTAACCAAATACAAAATTTTCTTAAAAAATTGTTCAAAATAATAATATTGCCATTCTAAATAATAATACTTATAACTTAAAACCAACTCAATGATATATTAATAGTACTAAAATTTTGGAAATATTTAATATATCAAAGAATGAATTTAACAATATATTAGTAAGAATTTGATAAATATTAAATAATATATTACTAGCACTGATCGAAATCAAAAAAATCGAATATGCAAAAATTGGCCTAAAATTAGTATAAATTCAGCCTAAATTTGACAAATTATCAAAAATCAGCTTAGCCGATTGGCATACTTATAGCCGATTGGTATATATCAAAATTCAACCTATCTTATTTATAACCAATTAATGTCTGATTGAAATGATAGGGTATTATTATTCAGTAGAGCAAAAATGAGGGTTTTAAGATAAAAAATCTGAAATTATATTCAGAAAGGTTTCCAATCATATTTTCAAATCCTTCTAGCTATAAGAATCCTCTATTGAATTTAAAGCTCTAGCCTAAATTTAAGCTTTTCCCTGCTATCCAAATATTTGGTATCAAATTTGGCATTAAATTACTTTGCAGAATACTAAGAATAAAACAATCTCTTATAGCCTTTCTAGTCCAATTTTAATCCCAAATAATATATCAAAAAAAATATACCATTCTGCTTAGATTCGAGATGAAGTGAGATTGGCAAGAACTGAAGTTTCAAAGCTAAAATTATGAAGTCTCTGCAAACCTTCTATATATACTATTATTTATGCTATTCTAGAATTAATTCTAAAATTGATTCATTGATGAAATCAAAGGTCACTAAGTTTAACTTTTGGTATTCATATGCTAAGTCTATCCTCAAAAAGGTTAGTCTTAACAGTTATCAAATCATAGTTTTAAAAGCTATAGAATATATTCTAGTATATCATTATTTTTTGATATGCAGGAAATCTTTCTAAAGCTATTTGCATTACACAAATTCAAGATCAAAAAATCTAACTTCAGGCGTAAAAATTAAGTTAGAGGTTAGACCTTATTACTAAGTCATACGAAAATTACATCTCTAAGTCTCATGTAACGCATTTGGTTCGAAGAACCCCTCTGGCTCGATCCTTTAAAATATATATGATAAGTCTCATATAATATGCCTTGTAAAGCGTCTTAATGGCTCAGTCCTTTAAGTCTTATCTAAAAAATATACTTGATCTAATTGCCTAACCTTATTTTGAAGCTTGTTTATATGACGGATCTGATATTTGCTCTTATTACAATTGCTACATAGACCATTATCTATTCCTATAGGTTTATCTATCTTTGTAGGTCTACTACAAGCAGAGCACAGCCAGCGCTTCTTAGCTTTAAAGTGTAATCGACAACCTTCAGATCTAGTACTACGTCTGCCACAAATTTTACTAGAATTATAAAGATAGTTGCAAATGTAATCTGCTTTCATACTATAGTTCAAAAAAAGATTTATTATCAAAATGTATACAATTGTTTAGTTAAGAAAAATATTGGAACACATCATAAAGAAAAGAGGTAGAAATAATTTAATTAAAGAAATCTTTACATAGTAATAAATATATATATATATATAATGAGCAATCAAAATCAAGCTACCCAAGAAGTTTTACCTGAAGTCAAGCCACCTCCCAGCAGGTTGAGCAAGTATTAATAAATGTAATAAAGGCAGGACTATATTATAGAAAGCCCAAGGATAGAAAATTCATACAAAGCTATAAAGAAAGAGTTAAGAAATTGTATCAGTCAGAAGATCCTGAACAATATATAATAGATTTAGCCTAAACAATATTTCCTAATGAGCGTAAATATTATCAAATTATGGATTATTACAAATCTTGGTATGGAAGAGATCCAGAGATTCTTAATACCATCATAGATTTACAGTATAAGTTATATTATAAATTAGCTAAAAATTATTTCATTAAGAAAGAAGATATCGATAATGAAACAAAAGACTTCTTATCATCAATTTGATAAGACCCATTGGGGAGGCAACTCAGTATCAGAAATAATCATCAATTCCTCTCTTACAAAGGATCTTTTCAAGCCATTGCCCTCATCATCTATTAGCTAGTATAAGATCGGCTGATATTTTGCACTAAAGATTCGTGAATATGATAAACCTGAGGAGACCAATTCATATCAGTGGCACATCTTTTAGCAGGGCCATGTTCTAACTCTTCTGGTTTAAGAAGATATCTTACTAAGTCATAATAGAATAAACAAAGTTCGTCATATCCAATAGGTCTTCTATGTTTTACAACTGGCTTAGCAATTATTTTCTCCCTATTAAGTGCTCTTTCTACTGCTTCATTAGGAAACATATTTATTAATCGAGTAGGAGTATTATTAAATATGTCATCATTAATATGAAGACTTCTAACCCAATCTCTAAAACGATTTGATAAAGATAACAGAAAATCCATAACATCTTGCTGAATACCAAAATGCTTTTCAAATTCTTTATGATCACGTTTAGCTATAGCATTACCTTCCTTAGTTTTAGCATATTATATTTTTACATCATGTTTAAGCAATAAACTCTTACAATCCCTATAAATTCTGTTCCCTTAACTGAATTAAAGCAAATTGGCCAAGAAAGAGACTCCTTAGGATCATTATAAATTTTTTGAATATTCTTAGCCATTTTTGTAGAAGATTTATCAGTCAATGCAAAACTACATCAATACCTAGTTGTAACATCTTTAATAACGCTCTATACTTGTAAATCTGATTACCTATTTTATCATGAGGTATAGGAGTAGTATCAGATTTATGCACTTCATTTAAAAATTGTATATTATTAAAGGAAGTATACTAAATAAATCTAAAACGAGGCATATGAATTTGGTGAACAGCCTATCTTTTAAGCTAATCTCTAACTTTGTTTAAACTAAAATCATACCCAACCTTTTTAGAGGCTTTGTGTAATTTTTTTGCAGTCCTCTGATAGCCTGAAGGCTGATAATAAATTTTGCGCAAAGCTAAAGACACATCTACATTTCGAGTCTTATCAGAATCTATTAGAATAATAGAAATCAATGGAAGCTGAGTAGGTATATCTCGATTTACTAGACAGTAATTTAAAATTGCGAAAGGAAAGATTCATAAGCTCACAAACAATCTAGAGTGATGTGAGCTATATATTAAATATCTTGAAAAAAATCTTATCTCACGAGAGAATGAGTTAGATAGATTAAAAGCAGAATACCGTTCCACCTTACATAATCTCAAAAAATGTCAGGATTATTTAGATCTAAAGGAGGAGGCATTAGTCGTTCAAGATAACTGAATCATTCTGCTAGAAGATACAGTAGAAAAGCTTAAAAGCCAAATTCTCAAGATATCACATTTTCAAAATAAGAATAATAAACCTTCTGAAGAAGAACATCAAGAAAATATGGTATTACCAGATATCTTAAGAAATATTAATACAGCTTTAGATCTGATTGAAAGATATATATAGTGAAACATCATTTGACCTAAGAAATACACTAAACGGAATACAGATTTTAATAACAACTATTCAAAGGTATAAACAAAGGTATACACAGGATAATGCTAACTTACAAGTTTTGCTTAATGCAACCCATAGGCAGATTAATAGGATTATAAATGATATGACAAATTTTAGAAATGATTGTCTTTGAAAGATACAGATAATGAAGTAAGCATTGTCACTGGGTTCATTTTCGTTTATCTTAACGTCTAAGCTGAAAGGCTGCGGCAGCTGATTCTACACGTTGGAGTTTCTGACCTTAGGATTTTCTCTAAGTCCTACAGGTATCCGT
>CAJVPQ010001377.1:0-18502 GCA_910591825.1 Funneliformis caledonium
AAAAAAAAAAAAAAAAAAAAAAAAAAAAAAAAAAAAAAAAAAAAAAAAAAAAAAAAAAAAAAAAAAAAAAACAAAAAGAATGAAGAAAAGAAAAGAATGTTGATAGAGAAAAAAAAAAGATTTACGAGGTCAATATAAGATAAAAACGCAAAAAAAAAAAAAAAAAAGAAAAAAAAAAAAAGCTATTTTTTCAAAAGTGAGGGTAAAACTTGAACAGATTATCTTAATATATATACGAATTTATTTTAGGATCAAAAATAAATCAGTTGCGTAACAAACTCAAATACAATAAGAAAATTAAGATATTCCCATTATCATTATTTATGTGAGCAATAAATTTCATTGTTTTTGGAAATTTTAGAGTGAACGGGTTTTATAGTCTATGGAATATCAATTTCTAAAAAGTATTAGGTATTTAGATGTTAGAGACGGGGTTTCATGATAATTAAAAATATATTTTTCAGTCTCACAAATATTATTATTATATTTTCGTAATCAGATATTATTATTACGTTAATGATTTCAAAAGGTGGCAATCGTTTCCGTTCCCGAGTGTAATATTGGACATATGCGCCTGAAAGTCCAACGATAAGTTTTTGATCTACGTATCTTTAATTAACCTTATTTAACCATATTGTTGTAATACACACAAACCGTTTTACCGCATTTATTAGCTGCATTAAAAGGGATTCCATTTAGAAAGAAATAAAAACGAGTTCTAACCACTTTCAAAAAGAACCGCGAAAAATTTTTGACTGAATTGGAATGTAAATAAATGAAAAAAATATCAAGATTTTCGAGCTTGGCCCGTGAATGATCTCAACTTTTTCGGAACATTTAATCCATACATTACTTGGTGTAAAATTGGGACTTGAACACAAATAAATTATTGCCTTTTTTGGTTAATTGTATTCATATGTTAATCGAATATTGTAATATATATGCTAAGCATGTTTAGCCTGTAACAATACAAGAAGTCGGGGATATTTAAAGTTCGCGACGCTTTTTATTTCGTGATACGTGAATTTTTTTTTGTCTCAAACACGATTGAGACCCGATATATTACAGTAATCCAAACAGCACGTGATCTCAATTCTCGGAACCCATCATGATTCATTCATATAAAGACTTGTATTTGAAAGATTGTTTTTTCTATAAAAACATCAAGATGATCTTTTGTTATTGTCAGGATGTCATTGATATAATTTTAAAATTGTATGAAAATTTTGCGGTCTAAAATATTGTTATGAAAAAAAAGGGGGAACTTTGGACAAATAATTTTTAAGAATGAAATATTTTCGAAAATGAGAAATTAATAGTCCAAATTATTAGAACTATGCACTGTTTATAATAATAATATTGTAATGTCTGACTTAATACAATTGAGCTGATATATACAACGTCCTGTCGTAAATTCAAAGTATCCCGCGCTTCAATTTTCCAATCATATTGCCGAGTAACGAAAAAAAATTTGAATTGGAAGACTCATTAAAAATATTCAAAGTCGTAAACGTTCATACTCATTTACCAGATCAAATTATCTTTTGATTTTTGTTTTTCTTACTTTTTTTTTTTCTATATTCTATTTTATTTTTATATATATATATATATATTTTTTTTTTTTTTTTTTTTTTTTTTTTTTTTTTTACAAAAAGAAATGTCCAAAATTTCTACCAAATAATCCATCCCAAAAAGTCCAAAAATTAAACGATAAGACCATAATTACATGCGCAAGTAACAATAAAAAAAAAAAAAAAAAATAGAAAGCAAGGGGATAAAAATATAAAATCAACTAAGAAAATTAATAAATATAAAATGATAATATAACAATAAAAAATGAAAAGACAATGAAAAAGAAAGTAATAATAGAATGTAAAAGAATTAATAAACATAATATTAAGGGAATAAAAAAAAATAAAAACAAGGAAATAAATAAATATAAATATAATAATAATTTAAAATAAAAAATGGAATAAGCACAATAAAAAAAAAGAAAGAAAAATAAGAGCAAATAAATATAACAATTAAGGATAACAAACAAGGAAATTAGTAAATATAAAAATAGTGTAGGAAAATTAATGAATAAGCTAATAATTATAATATTACATAAAAGGAAAAAAAAGAAATACTAATACAATAACGTTAATGTAGACAACTTTTTACACTACTTCGTCTTTGTTACACGAGATCAGGGGTAGATCCTGTGAATTTCATGCCATCATTATCATGATCGTTGAGAATAAAAGGAATCTTCATGCGAAAGTCATCAGGGGGGTGGAAAGGGTGAACTGAGGTAGGTGCGACGGGTACGGCAGGAGGTGCCGGATCAATCTCATCATGATTATTTAATATATAATCAATATTCATGTGAGAATTTTCTGGATTTGACGCGACAGGAGTGGCATTACCTTCGATGTAAGCCAAGATGTTGGGGTCGATTGAATTTTGATCAAATTCGTCAGGTAAACGCCTTTTCTTTGTGTACCAGAAATTTTTAATGCGGTTTTCGGATCTTAATATTCCAAATCTACTTTCCAATACTTGCCGCAAAATCTTCCAATCAATCCTTCCATTTGGCGACCGATTATGTAATATCCAATGAATGATATACGGTCGTTCATTTCTGACCCAGGGCCCATGATTCACTAATGAGATGAAAGGCAAAAGAAAATTTTACTTTAGTGTAATTAAACAAGTTGTGCGTCAAAATGTTAAAAGAACCACGTTATTTCGCTTACGAGCTGGACGAAGAACGTTACGCCAACTGTGATCAATGCAAGTAGTTATATAATAATAATAATGAGAATTATTTTTTTAAAAAAAAAAAAAAAACGAAAAAAGGAAATAAATTTATTTAACATACTAGTGCCCAATCTGACGCGCTGAAAATTGAGGCAATAGTTCCCGACTAATTTTCGCAAAAGGATTACGATGACAAGACCAATTGCTCATGGCGCTTCTGATGATCAAGTTACTCTTTATATATAAAAAAAATGACCAAAAAGGTTTTTAATTACTTTTTAAATAATATTAGCTTTATTTATTTATTAATTTTTATTAACATACCTTCTCGTCAAATAATCTTTTTCTCATTTTATATTTTTTAAAAAATAAAAAGAGAAGGACAAAAAATGAATGAATAGAACGGTAAAATTTTGAATATTTTATTTATATAATTTTTTTTGTTTTGTTTTTTTTTTATTTTGAGAAGGATTCGGTTAGATCATGAGGGGTTTTTATACAAATTATAAAACGATTTACTTCATTGCAAAATAATCAAGGACAAAAATGAAAGAAATGCTTGGATGGCATTACAAATGTTCCCACAACACGTTGTGCGGATGAAGTCTAATTTAAGTTTGGCATGGTATTCGGGATAGCACATACGATTCTTAATAACAGATTTGGAAATAAGAATTTAAATTATATATCCTTTTTAATAAGGGTTTTATTGCAAAAAAAAAAAATACGGTTTGTAAACAAAGATTTTCGGATGGATTTACAGGACAGGTTTCAATTTTAAGATGGAGCTAATCCAAATTAGACCACAAATGAAAAGAAATTTTTTTGATTTTGATTAAATTTTGCTTTATTTAAGAAAAAGATTAAGGTACCTCATCTTAACGTGTGACTCATTAATGGTCATGAATGATAATCTTACACGAATTACGTATTCGTAAATATAATGAATGCTCTTTCTTCCATACCTTTATATGTATAGATTGATTTTCCATGTTTCATGATTTTTTAACTTAAAATAAATTATAGAAAGTGAGCTACTTGCTTACAATCAAATTTGGATATTCTGAATGGACGAGGAATACGTAATAATAGGATTTTAGAAATTTTAAAAAAAGGGTCCGTTTTTTATTAAACTTAATATTTCCAAATGTAATATTCATTCAAATGAAGATCATTTATTAGGAAATTTGACGTTCCGATTCTTCTATCCAAAATAAGATTAGAACGTGTCTAAATCAAAAAGCTTAAGCTTACTGGAGGGAGTGGGACTTCTGTTCTTTCGCGATTGAACATTAAATAACATAATAAATTGTCCATTTCTAAAACAATTTGTTTTTTATAACCGTTCTACAATAAAAAGAGACCCGCGCTTAACAATTTGCACTACTTTATTTGGCATAGTCATAATTATTCTCGAAATGCTAGGATTTTCACATTTTAAAATTTTAAAGATCGAGATGAATCCATTCATGCGATAACAATAACATTTTAATTCTTCAAAGTTATTTATTTGTTGAATATATAATTGCTTGAAAACTGTTTGTTCTCGACACGTTTTCTTGCATGATAACCGTGCATATTACGGAAGGAGTATAATATGAACCAGTCTGATGGTTCTTTAGTAAGGTTCTCGCTGCTTGCATATGTGCTGCTGTATGTATATTGAGGAATTGATTCTTATATACGAATTAAATATTAAAAAAAATTTTACGTCGGTCAAGGATCTCTCTTTATATGATCGTTTAGTATATACATAATGAAATTCAAATGGTAAGGATCAAAATTCGATTAACGCGAACTCGTAATTTAAAGTCTCCTTTTTGACCTATTCCCCAATTTGCTTATCTCTTAAAGGGATTTTTGAAAGGATGAATGGCTACGTGTTACCAAAGAATGTTCCAAGATTCTATAAATAAGGATGTAAGGGGATTGTCGATCCTTCATGATTTTTTGCTCCTTAAATTTGTTTATTTTTAAATCATTGATCGACGAACCATTCTTTATTGGATTCATCGAATTACACTTTTTATTAGATTAATTTTGATTATTAAAATATTACTTTTTGATTCAATAATTTACATGATAAAAAAAAAAATATTAATTGCAATAAAAAATGCTCAATTTTTAAATTTTTGTATCAAATTGGTTAAGGGTGTGGTATAATTATAGTTATCATCTTTAGTGGATGGATCATAAAGATAAACATCATCTTGCACCTCGGCCCTAGCTTCTCGTGCTTGTTGTCTAGCCTCTCGTTCAAGTTGTCTTTGTTTGGAATTCCAAACACTTTTCAAGTCATTTAGCGAATATTTACGAGGATCCTTTTGAATTTTAGTTTTGATAGATTTCCATTGAATGTCCCTGTTTGCATCCAGATAGTCTTTAGCCGCTTTATAAATGATGTCCTTATCTTCTTTAGTGAAAAGTTCATTGATATCTAAAAAAATGGAATAAAGAAATTAATCCAATTAATCCAAGCATCTTTTAAAAAAAAAAGAACTTTAAAAAGATACAATTGACTTACTTGATGAATCTTGTATTTTCGACCGACTAAAAATTCCGTTAAAGATTTTTATTTTTTTTTTGCGATCGTTAACTTCCAAAGATTTGTTCTTAAGGCCTAGAAATGAATCTTTGCGTTCTTTTATGGATTTTAATGAGAATATTTCAATCATTGTAATAAAATTGAATTATTTTTCTTAAACATTATACTTGAGGAGAAAAAGGTTCTCCAGTTCTTTTATAACTAGTTATGATATTATAAATAGTGTTCGCACGCGATTCCAATCCAATCCGGCAAATCAAGTCATTAACCTTAAATGATAAAGTTCATTATATTATATTTTTGGTATATCCAATCCTTATTTAAAAACTTTTTTTTTGAATCCAAATACTTATTATTTATTTTTATTATCCAATCTTGTTTAGTGGATATCCAATCCAAATACCATGATTATAAAATGCTCGATCCTACATGAAAAATAAATAATAAAGACACATTTAATGAAACCGACGGTCATATGAAACATGTTCAATTTGTGTCACCATGTACTAGACAATCGGGTTGCATTACATCACAAGTGAGAATTCAATGCTTCGAACAAGCATAAAGGAAAAGAAAGGTGCGAATTACAGCATATTTATACCAAAATAGAATGGATAAATCCAATTAAACTATAAAATATAACATTAATAATAATTCATGAGCGGCAATTTCAAGAATAAATTCTAAATTCGCTTGATTTTTAATATTGTTAAAAAAAAATTCTAGTATTTTATAGATTATTTGAGATTCACTATATCATTATGTTCTGATTTCGTATACTTTTTTCTTTCCCTTTTTTTAACAGAGCATGTTAAATGTTGTAAATGGTAAGAATTAAAATAAACGAATAAACATAAAAATAAGAAAGATTGAATATAAAGTATTATCAAAATATATATATGTAAAAACCGTATAAATAAAACAAAAAAATATATATATACATATATATAATAAATATCGGACCATGAAAATCTGCATAGTCCTAATAGACTCAAAAGATAGGGTTTAATTTCGGCAAATAAAATTGTGGAGGATCCGGATTGGGTTCTAAAACTGCAGGTCGTTCTTTTATTCGTATTATTTCATTAAGTTGCCTTTTTCTTGTTGGGTACCAAAAGTTCTTGATTTGGTTTTCGGAGCGTAATTTACCAAATTGTTCTTTCATTATAGGAATTAATTTGGTCAGGGGAATGACGCCGTTTTGTCTTTGATTTTCTTCAGCCCAATTGATGATAAATTCTTTCTCATCGTCACTTAAAGGAATTTTACAAAGATTTGGTTTGAGACTATTTTCCCAATGATGCTGAATTTGTTTTGAAGTGTAGGGTTTCTCTTTAGGTATCTCTTTAGAAAGCTCATTAGCAATCGTCGCATAACGACGCTTATTTGGATGTTTCAATCCTTCCATACGACTTAAAATAAACTTCTCGCTCTCCTTGTCAAAGATACTTAGTTTCATCGTAATCTTATTCTTTATTGTAAGATTTATAAATATCCAAAATAAAATTTTATGTTATTAATTATAATAAGAAAAGAAAATAGGTTAGAAATTTGTTATTGTCCAGAATTTAAACGGTAATTTATCGACCCTTTTTATTTACCAAATCCTTTCAATCGGAATTTCTGACTAAAGGATCTTCGTGCTGCATGCATAACAAAAAAAAATAGGTTGATTCGGATTTTGATGGTTTCACTAAAAATTAATAATACCAAATTTCGGTAAATAGAATGAATCTCTGACAACTTTAGAACATTCATGATTTTAAACTTATTTACACACGCTTCCATGTTTTCTAAAACGAACTTTCTTATCATCCTTGTAAAAAAACTGGATCCATTCCTAATATACGTTTTTCAATAAACGGATGTTTCATATAACAAGATTCACCATAAAAATAATCACCAACCTATTTTTTGTCTCTACCAAGCAAAGATTCTGTACATGGTTGAAATTAAATAAATTAAATGTAAATTTACTGATAATGAGATGATCGACAATGTACGCCTAATCCAATTCAATCTCAATCCAAATGACGCAAAAATTGCCGTTAATGTGATTTTACCAATAAGTTTTAAACCCATTTCATCTAGTAGATTTTACTTTTAATTTTCCAAGACAAAACGTCATAGTGAAAAAAATGTTGGTAATTATTTGATGTTCACGATTGATGTTACACATTTCTTCACTCGCATATCATTATTTACATTGAAAATTACTCGACCTTACAAATAAAGGTAATCATAACTTTTTAATGCAATGAGAAAATTTTACAAATGAAAAACCGTAAAACGATCAAATTATTATTATTGCCGATCCTAAAGAAAAAAATTTTTTTTTTTGTTAAACAATAATATGGACATTGCCCTATGAATTCCTATGTTAAATAGCAAACCAACCAAATCAACCAAAATTTGGACCTAATAATACGAATATTTATGTATTAACAACTTCATTGACTTATAATCAAATTAATTCTCTTCATTTCTTTGGCCAAACCAATCAACATCTTTACTATTTACATATATTAATAAACAATAAACCCCAGGTCCCCGGGTAAATTTCAAAATTTTTAATGTTACGTGAACCGAAAATGTTAATTTGCGTGGCCGTAATATGACACTTTAGCTTCATGTGTCCGGTGACATTTAACGGTTCAGTGAGGTGTGATCTATCAATTTTTAAATTTTTGTATCAAATTGGTCAAGGGTGTGGTATAATTATAGTTATCATCTTTAGTGGATGGATCATAAAGATAAACATCATCTTGCACCTCGGCCCTAGCTTCTCGTGCTTGTTGTCTAGCCTCTCGTTCAAGTTGTCTTTGTTTGGAATTCCAAACACTTTTCAAGTCATTTAGCGAATATTTACGAGGATCCTTTTGAATTTTAGTTTTGATAGATTTCCATTGAATGTCCCTGTTTGCATCCAGATAGTCTTTAGCCGCTTTATAAATGATGTCCTTATCTTCTTTAGTGAAAAGTTCATTGATATCTAAAAAAATGGAATAAAGAAATTAATCCAATTAATCCAAGCATCTTTTAAAAAAAAAAGAACTTTAAAAAGATACAATTGACTTACTTGATGAATCTTGTATTTTCGACCGACTAAAAATTCCGTTAAAGATTTTTATTTTTTTTTTGCGATCGTTAACTTCCAAAGATTTGTTCTTATCTTTCTTAAACATTATACTTGAGAAAACTGTTTTTATATAAATAATTCTTGCGACGCGATTAAATTTTAAGAGGTAAATCAAGATTTAGAACCATAAATGAATTCACCTGTTTGTGATATTAAAAAATATTATCTCGTATATATTTATTATTTAAAGTCGATAGCTAATTATTTTTAATTCCGACCCTGCCCCCCGATACTAAGTAATTTAACAAAAAAAATAAATAAATAAAATTTTGAAACCGAAGAGATTACATGAGTAAATATATAGGCGATGGGATAAAATAATAAAATCAAAATCAATTGCTGATTCGGATATACCGCAGGTCAAGAAAATCCGGATATTACTGGGTCTGGTATTGAACAAAGTGGCACAGTATTACACTTTCTAATAATGGATAAAAAAAAAAAATAAAAAAATTCGTTTATAAACAACTTTTGTGGGGGGTTGAGATAATTGAGGCTATTTATTAAAAAAAAACTTATCGATTTGTGTCACCTCAGCTTTCTTTGAAAAACAACTTCCAATAGTCAAGTTAATGCTTAGATTCTTAAGCTAACTATTGCATATAGCATGCTGGTTTAATTTTATCAAGGCAAGGTAAATTGAAAATTTAATGAATTTTTCCCAAACAATATTAAATAAATAATTCACGAGCACCAGGCTCAAGAATAAATTTTAATTCACTGTACATAATTTATTAAATTACATTTTATATATTGATTTTAGATTATAGTAAATTTTTTTTTTTGAATAAACAGTGTGTAATATACTTTTAGAAAGATAATAAAAAAATATATTTGAACAAATTTTCGCTATTTGATTTATGATAATTTTGGCAGGATTGTATTTATCTTTATTAAAGAAATTATCTATTTTATTTTTATTTTCATCTTTTTGCACTTCAACTTCTTTTTGCACTTCAACTTTTTGCGATTCAACTTTTTGCACTTTACCTTTTTGCACTTCAACTTTTTGTACTTCATCCTTTTGCACTTTATCGTTTTGCACTTCAACTTCTTTTTGCACTTCAACTTTTTGCACTTCATCTTTTTGCACTTCAACGTTTTGCACTTCAACTTTTTGTACTTCAACCTTTTGCACTTTATCTTTTTGCACTTCAACTTTAACGTTTTGCACTTCATCTTTTTGCAATTCAACTTTTTGCACTTCATCCTTTTGCCCTTCATCTTTTTGCACTTCAACTTTTTGCAATTCATCTTTTTGCACTTCAACGTTTTGCACTTCAACTTTTTGCACTTCATCTTTTTGCACTTCAACGTTTTGCACTTCAACGTTTTGCACTTCAACGTTTTGCACTTCAACTTTTTGTACCTCATCTTTTTGCACTACAACTTTTTGTACTTCTTTTTGCACTTTTATATCTTGCACTAGAACGTTTTGCACTTCATCTTTTTGCACTTCAACGTTTTGCACTTCATCTTTTTGCACTAAATATTCGATTATCAAATCATCTTGCGATTCAGCTCTAGATTCCCGTGTTAATTGTCTTTGCGTTGAATACCAAAAGTTTTTCAGATCATTTTGCGAACAATATACACAACGAATCCATTCAATTGGAGGTTTTTTGCTTAGTTGCTCAACAACCCATTCAGAAATAAATTCCTTATCTTCATTAGAGAAAATATCATGATTTCTATTAAATCCGAGTTTTTGGATTTTCAATGATATTTGTACTTTCGACCGACTAAATATTCTTTGAAAGATTTTTGATCTTTCTTTTAATATTCTTTTTAAAGGTTTGTTCTTAAAGCCTAGAAATGAATCTTTGCGTTCTTTTATGGATTTTAATAAGAATATTTCAACCATTGTAATAAAATTGAATTATCTTTCTTAAACATTATACTTGAGAAAACTGTTTTTATATAAATAATTCTTGCGACGCGATTAAATTTTAAGAGGTAAATCAAGATTTAGACCATAAATGAATTCACCTGTTTGTGGATATTAAAAAATATTATCTCGTATATATTTATTATTTACAGTCGATAGCTAATTATTTTTAATTCCGACCCTGCCCCCCGATCCTTAGTAATTTAACAAAAAAAAAAATAAATAAAATTTTGAAACAGAAGAGATTACATGAGTAAATATATAGGCGATGGGATAAAATAATAAAATCAAAATCAAGGATAATACCGCAGGTCAAGAATATCCGGATACTACAGGGTCTGGTATTGAACAAAGTGGCACAGCATTACACTTTCTAATAATGGATTAAAAAGATTCTGATTATTTACAAAAAAAAAAATAAAAAAATTCGTTTATAAACATGGAAACGTTTGTGTTATGGGATATTTTTTATATGAATGTACGAAAAGACTTACCACTTTTGTGGGGGGGGGGGGTTGAGATAATTGAGGCTATTTATTAAAAAATAACTTGAAATTGATTTCCGGAGTTGAAGTATGAATTATCGATTTGTGTCACCTCAGCTATCTTCTTTGAAAGACAACTGCCAATAATCAAGTTAATGCTTAGATTCTTAAGCTAACTATTGCATATAGCATGCTGGTTTAATTTTATAATACTACTTCACAAATTATATCAAGGCAAGGTAAATTGAAAATTTAATGAATTTTTCCCAAACAATATTAAATAAATAATTCACGAGCACCAGGTTCAAGAATAAATTTTAATTCACTAAATAAATCTCTGACTTGTACATTTTTTTAAAAAAAAAATTATTTTTTAATCTGTTTGAGGTTCGCATTACAAATCTAAACAATAATTCACCACATCATTATGTAAAAGTTATGACTGATGGTGCATATTATGTTAAAGGTTGATTATTAAAATAAAAGTAAACATCGAAAAAAAAAAAAAAGTAAGAAAACTAAAATTCATGAGCATGACAAAATTTAGGAAAGACTTTCATTCATATTGGTACGTTTCACCAAAATTTTAATAGCACCAAAATTTTCGTTTTTGCTTGTTCGCTATAAAAAGAAAATCTGACAACTGTAGAACATTCAAATAGAAAATAACCGATGAGATGACATAATTTACAACGAACTTTCTTTTCTGTAGTTCTGAACCGTACTGACCAACACCTGGTTTTCCAAATTGCGTGGCTTAATTTGGATCATTGTCTCAAAATGTCTTTTAAAGATTATTGACGTCTTATACTGCTGTATCTTGGATCACAAGCGTCGTATTTTGATCATGTAAATTACCAAGTAGATAAAAAGGCTTCAATCGACATTCTGAAGTGGTAATTTAATATATTATATTATATTATTATTATTATCTATTGTCGAAGAATTGATTTAGAAAGATTTTTTATTTTTATATAATTTAGACAGTCTGTCAACTAAAATATTAAATAAATTTATTAATTTGGAGAATTTGTTGGAAGTGCTTGGATGATGATAGTTATAAATGATCATTCATTAAACAAATATGTTCTTTTGAATTAGCTAATTAGTACAAAAAAATTAGAATGTTCATTTCAATGTGACTAATAATAGAACGAAAGGGATAGCGACAATTAAATGATGATTTCGAAAATTTTATTCAAATACACCCAAGTGAATAAAGTGAAAATAGTTAATCACTGAATTATATTTTTATGAGTAAATATGGGGATAAGCATTGAAAAAGGATATATATATATATATATATTTTTAAGTGTACATATTAGTTAACGATTACAGTCGTTGAATTTTGATCCAAATAAAATTTTCCGCTATCCGGAAAATACTAGAATTGGAGAGAAGTTCATTTTCATCAAGTTTCTTCGGCCTTTGACGACCTTTCAAAACAATGATTTTTTTTTTTTGAATCAAAAATTTTTTTAAAATATTTAAAATGTTTAAAGTTACAAAATTATTTTCAGGGATGCATTTTAAGGTTCCTCCATCATTGTCCTCCACATAATCAAAGCATTTAAGCATCAATGGGTGGGTTTTCGATTATTTATTTCTATTTTAATCCTCACAAAGAAATCTTTTCATTATGTTTTTTGATTGTGCAAATTGTCACGTTGTATAATTACTACATTCGATATTTCATTTAGCATCGTACTACCATTGTATGAGACCCGTTATGCAATTTTTTTTTTTAATAAATACTCGCATTAAATTCCCTTTTTTTAAAAGATTCATCACACTCGTCGATTTTTTTATAACCAATTATTATTTATTACTTTTTTTCATTTACAATTTTTAAAATTTATATATATAATAAAAAAAAACCCTCCATCAAGGAAAGAGATATAAGAAATAAAAAATATTAGAATTATGCATGTTACAGTGAAATTAAAACAACAATGATGCTAATACATAAATACAGATATAGATATAATATCTATCAGTAGAAAATCTTGGGATGAACAACAGATCTCCTTGCACCAGATTTACTTTGATATTCTGAATCCGTATAATGAGGTCTTGGAAGCGTAAAGGAATGGTAAATAGGGGTAGGTGTAGCTGGCATGACATTATTATTATGGTTATATGATCTTTCCATACTTTTTAAAGAATATGAATTTAGTGATGGCATAATATCATAATCAAATTCATCTTTTGGAGGAGCAGCAGCGCATGTTACAGCCACATTATCGTCGATTTCGCATTCAGGAGTGGGGCATGTCATGGTAACTTCATCATCTTCAAATTCATCTTCAGAAGGTGTGTCAGAAATTCCTTGTCCAACTTTTCTAGATAAACGCTTTAGGTTTGAGTAATAATAATTCTTAATTTTATTCTCGGACTTTAAAGACTTAAATGTCTCTTCGATCTCCACACGTAATTGTTTCCATTCGATTTTTCCAGCTGGTGTTTTATTACACCGAATCCAATCTTTAATAAACTGCTTTTCTTCTTCCTTTAGCGCGAGGTGACATACTTTAAAAAAAGAAATGCTTTATTTAATTAAAAGAAAAGTTGTAATTAAAAGATGTAAAATTTTCTATCTTCTTACATTTACTATCAAGAACGTTGGTATAGTGATGACGAATTTGCTTAGCAGTAAATTTACGTGACAACCTTTCTTCAATAATTTTATATCGTTTATGAACGATTCTGTTTTGTTCCATTTCTTTTATGCAATTCAGAATCACCTCATCATCCTTTTAAAAAAATTGAAAATGAAAATGGAAATTATTGTTTAAATTTCTTTTTTTGAAAATTGCTATTTGTACACGGGGTGTTTAAACACATATGACAAATAATATTTTTAGTATAAAAATTTTCTCTGTTCCCAGATTAATTAATAAAAACGAAATATAATTTGGTGTGATAAATAGCAATCTAATCTGTAAACTAACTCTAAACTAATACATAAGTATATATATCACATGATAAACCGTGTTTACTAAGAAATTTCTTCTTTTTAATTTAAAGATTTATAAAATTTTACTTACTTCGTCACTGAACAACAATTGACGACCCATATCAGAAATTTCCTTTAATTTTTTCAAATAAATAAAAGCGGGTATGTATTTTTTTTTTTTTTTTTAAAAAAAAATATAAATTGGAAAATTCTCAAAGAATACAACAATGATTTATATAAAAAATATCGATTTATAAAAATGCGCTTTCAAAGTAATTGTTTGCATCCCATGAGCAATGATACTAATGATACTGGTATATGCGCCCAGGCGATTTTTTTTGATCTGCAGGTTTTATTTTACATTGATCTTAAATATACTAACCAGCATTAAAAGAGGATATATTTACACGGACTCTAATATTTGAGGTTTCCTATAAAGTAATGATGAAAGGTTAATTGATTAAATTAAATAAAGCAATATAAATATTTGTATAAATGCTTCCAATTCAAGCAATTGCAAGGAATTAAACGTTAAATAGTTCTCAGGTTCTTTGATATATTAACATATTTGTAAACACATAAAGAAAATTAAGATAGGTTGAATGTTATGTATATTTACAATAATCGATTGTCGTAATGTAAATTTATTATATTGTACTTGGATCATCATTAATCCGATTATAGCCTTTTTTTTTATAACCATTGACAAAAAGGGAGATAGTATTTGTTATAGATATGTCTATAAATTTAATTTTATTACATTGTCCGAATCGCGAATCGGCAAGGAAAAAAAAGACGACCATGAGATCCGGATTTTTTTTTTTTTTTTTTTTGTCAATAATCCCATATCAGGTGATTCCTAATCCTTTTGTGTTTTCACTTCGTAAAATTCTATCGTTTTTCCTTTTTATTTATATTAACTATTATAAATTTAGCTTTTGACTTAATTCAAATAACTCTTTGTTAAATTACCTTTTTTTTTGAATGGATCTGCCATTTATCCATTTCCATTTATAACCATAAAGTGTGTAATCCAATTCAAATTATTATTAGCCACCAATACATTTGGACAAATTTGGTATAGGTTCATTTAATAGTCGAGCCTTTATTCAGAAAGTACTGTACAATTGGATTCACTTTAAAAAAAAAACTACTGTACATAATTTATTAAAATTACATTTTATATATTGAATTTAGATTATGGTTAATTTTTTTTTTTTGAATAGTGTGTAATATACTTTTAGAAAGATAATTAATTAAGATAAAAAATTATATGTTGAAAAAATTTTCGCTATTTGATTTATGATTATTTTGGCGTGATTGTATTTATCTTTATTAGAGACATTTATTTTATTTTTATATTCATCGTTTTGCACTTCAACTTCTTTTTGCACTTCAACTTTTTGCAATTCAACTTTTTGCACTTCAACTTTCTGTACTTCAACCTTTTGCACTTTATCTTTTTGCACTTCAATTTTAACGTTTTGCACTTCAACTTTTTGCACTTCATCTTTTTGCAATTCAACTTTTTGCACTTCATCTTTTTGCAATTCAACGTTTTGCATTTCATCTTTTTGCACTTCAACGTTTTGCACTTCAACTTTTTGCACTTCATCTTTTTGCACTTCAACGTTTTGCACTTCAACTATTTGTACCTCATCTTTTTGCACTACAACTTTTTGTACTTCTTTTTGCACTTTTATATCTTGCACTTCAACGCTTTGCACTTCATCTTTTTGCACTAAATATTCGATTATCAAATCATCTTGCGATTCAGCTCTAGATTCCCGTGTTAATTGTCTCTGCGCTTTATACCAAAAGTTTTTCAGATCATTTTGCGAACAAGATACACAACGAATTTTCATTTCATTTTGTAAAAGTTTCCATTCAATTGGAGGTTTTTTGCTTAGTTGCTCAACAACCCATTCAGAAATAAATTCCTTATCTTCATTAGAGAAAATATCATGATTTCTATTAAATCCGAGTTTATGGATTTTCAATGATAGGTCTTTGAGAGAGCTATTTATAAATTTCAAGAAATCGGTTTTGATTTTATGAGAACGAATTATACGTTTCAAGAAATCTTTATAATTCATCTAAAGAGAAAAAAGAAAAAAGATAGAATGGTTTATTAAATAATTTCTTTCATAAAAAATTATTTTTTTTAACAGCTAATAAAAATTATCTAACTTACGATTTTGATTCCTTCTGCAAGATACATTTTTAATCCTTCTTAAAGATACTTTTGCAATTCTTTAAAAAAAAAGGTGCGAAAAATAAAAAGAAATTCGAAGTCCTGACACTAACTTTATATATGAAAATCGATCAAAGCAAATCCTTTTACCAATCTAATCACAAAAGGATTGACAAACATTTGGATTGGATTTGTTTATGTAAATTGTTTTTGATTATGCATCAAACATGGACTAAATTGCGATCCCTTTTATGTAATAGCTTTGAATTATAATTCATTTCACCTGATTATGCAATTTATGCGATCTTTGTGTTTGACTTTTTATAATGACAATCCATGGCAATTGTTATATTTAATGCATAATGGAACGGGTTAAAACTCAACAATTAAAAAAAAAAAATGACCCGATTCAAAGAGAAAATATTTATTTATTTAATTACTTATAGGAAAAAGAAACCTTGCCATATTTATCCACAATAAAAAAAAAAGCATTACGTTAAAATAAATTCCAAATAATAAAATATGGTCAATAAAATGAGTGTTTACGAAAAATAATGACAAAAATGGTCGTTGAAGTCAATTTCATATCAAAATTCATTTGACATTGGCTTACGCCAAATGCTGATCTTAATCCAATTCAATTCAATCCAATCCAATCCAATCCAATCCAATCCAATCCAATCCAATCCAATCCAATCCAATCCAATCCGCTTTTGGTCAAGTCAATCCTTTTTAATGTTTAAATAATAACGTTAGGATATAATTTTCTCAAAAATGCAGAAATTACTACCATATCATACCATACTTGTCTTCGCAATACTGACACTTGTACGGCATGTATACATTGCCAATATGCATACAATTTAAAGTTCAGTTAGAAATTCAAATAGAGCTTCGTTTGATTATATTTCTTTAACTCTTTATGTTAATTGAAATGAATTTCGAAATTGACAATCTTATTATTTATAATCGGATATTCGAATATAATTGAAAATAAAATAAAAATAAGTTACTAAATCATCCATTAATCGATCAATGAATACATTCAATTTGTTAATAAGGGGTTTGGGTCTTAAACACCGAATACTGAAATCTTGAATAGCCCAAATCCTGATAATACCAGTTCAAAAATCCCGATACCTACCGTAATTTTATTGATAAAGTGATTATTACATCATTTCGTTTAAAATTAAGTCATAAGAAAATTAATTATACAATAATATATTTTAAGCTAATAAATAAAACCTTAAATAATACTTTTTTTTTTTTACATTTACCTAAATTATAGTAACTTGTTTCTATATTTTCAAAATAATATGTGTAAAGATAGTAATTATGGAATAGTTTGCTACTAAAAAGTTTTCAAAAATCCCTACTTTTAGGTTGATTTTAAAACTTTTATACTTTTTACCCCGGGCTTGTTTAAAAGGGTTAATTAATAGTTATCCAAAAAAAAAAATTTCTAGTGAGTAGTTAAATAATTTATTTTTTTTTCATTTTTCGTGATATTAGATTTTTAATCCTTGCGATTTGACCAAAGGTTTCTTTTTTTATTGTTGCAGTATTATATTGGTTGTACTTTCATCTATATTTTAAATAATCGTAGTTTGCATTACCATTAAAAAATTGCCGATATCTTGAAATATAGTTTTTTATTGAATAAAGCAATTCGTCTTCTATGAATATATTAATAAGTTGTTAAGATTTTCTTTCCAGTAGATTTTTCTAAAAATTTGTTAAATAATATTATTAAGCTTATCACAAAAAGTAAACAAATTTACCTTTTTCGTGGTTCTTAAAATGTGGTTCTTCATTTTTTTTAAAAGAATTTAGTATAATGACGAGAAAGAGAATGATAATGAAACTTCTCTTCATAATTTTAAGTCAACATCATAAAATCACACAATAACTTATAAGTAAAGGTGTGACAAATTTAGAATATTTCGGATAATGATAATGTCGGATCCCATTATTAAGTACTTTTTATTAACAGAAAAGAAAAAATCAAGGAAATGAATTTGTAAATTATATATAAATAATGATTATTTTATATTTTTTTCTTATATTAAAACATTTTACTTTAAAATATTACACTTCCATAATTTATTTGAAATCCATTAAAGCATTTAAAAGCGTTTAAAAATACTCAAATGTACCAAAATTATACCAATTTTTGTATTATTTTTTGGTTATGTTTCAGGTATTCTGTTAATGGGCACTAAGTAACATTTATGGAAAGCGAAAAAAAAGGAATGAGATATCAACTAGCTTAACAAACATGTGCACCTAAAATTCAAATTAACCCGCCCAATAAGAAAACAAGCACATAATAAAATAATTAATAAAAAGATTGTACTCTGTTAAAAGGAAAAAGAATTATTATAAGAAGGGGAAAAGTTAATGATCGAAACATTTTTCTCCATTTAAAAAGAGATCGACCATTGTTATAGATCGAAGCACTAGATTCCTTTTCTCCATTTTCATCATTTAAAAGAGAGGTAACAGGGATTCGACCATCATTTTTGATCGAAGCACTAGATTTCTTTTCTCCAT
>CAJVPQ010001378.1:0-18502 GCA_910591825.1 Funneliformis caledonium
AATTGTTATTCAATGCTAACACAAAATTATATATATAAATTTTTAAAGAAGACCTTTATAGAACTTCCTAGTCAATTTACAAAGTTGTCAGTGACAATAAATGATTCTTCAGTAGACTTTAATCCGAAAAACATTCCTGGGCGTATTATCCTAGTTCTTGATAGTTTAAAGGTACTTATGTTAACCATACGTATGCCCTCTTTGAAACGTCATTGATGATGTAATATTTCCATTGACAATTTATTTACAGGCATCGAGTAATATAATATCCGAATCACCAATGTTTGATACAAAATTAATTGGTCAAAATTTGGATTTAATGCTTGTCGGTGATAAAAAATCAATTGATGAGCGCGCGATAAATCGACTCGTCTCATCAACTATTGACGTTAAAAAGTACTGGCAGGTAATTTTATATTTACATTTATAT
Source organism: Funneliformis caledonium (assembly GCA_910591825.1). Classification (NCBI taxonomy): domain Eukaryota; kingdom Fungi; phylum Glomeromycota; class Glomeromycetes; order Glomerales; family Glomeraceae; genus Funneliformis; species Funneliformis caledonium. Next base: position 431 of record CAJVPQ010001378.1, read on the forward strand.
TATATTTATTAATTATCATATATTCTACTAATTCTACTAATCGTATAATTGTTTTTTTTTTAAAAAAAAAAAAAAATAAAGACTATGGGATTTGTTAAAGCCGCTTCTCTCGACTTTGTAGAAGTCCAACTTCACAGTACTAAAGCAGATATTTATCCGAAATTTGAGGTATTTAATATTGTAAAGTTAGATATTATTTCCCAACGAGTTTATTAATACCTATTATTTTGTAGCTTGATATTACTAATGAAAATCTTACGATCGAAATATGTGCGGACACATTCCAAACATTATTGAATATGGTTAATCATTTAAACCCAAAAGCAGAAGATCCGGAAAAGGGGTATGCAAATTCTTTTTTAAAATTATAATAAATCTTTATGATTAATATTTTTTTATTTAGACGAAAAGCTCCTCATATAACAACTGATCCTGTTGTCCAAAATATGCTAGGTTCGTCTTATTTTTTATGTTTCAAAAAATTTATTTAATAATTCAATATTAACTAAATTTTTATGTTGAAACTTGATATAGCGAACTTGGATGAGTATGCCTTTGATTCAAAATCAAAATCTCGTGCCAAACCCGCAATAATCGACGACAATAAGATATCAAAAATCTCCCGGAATTCAGCTTCCACTTTAGAGTTTATCGAGGAATATTATGCGATAGAAGGAAATGAATCAGATGAGTTGGATACTCACACTTTTGAACATCCCGTGGGATATGATGACAATGAAGGTATGAATTTATGATAATGCATTATTATTATATTCGAATTTTTTAATAATCATCATAATAATAATAATCGTGTCGATGATGATACAAAGGTGTTTTGGTTGAACAGCCACTATTTGCTGCTTCCGCGACAAATAAAAGTAATGAGGATTTAACCGAATTAGAAAATTCGGAAGAAGAAGATAATCGTAGGGATGATAAAGTTAAAAGGCTGGATTCTCCTACTATAGAATTTGTGGATGATCATTTTTCTATACCTAATGCAAACGAACCCGAGAATTCCTATATTCAGGAGTAAGTTTGTTTTGCGAAATAATTACCCTTCAATCATTTTTTATTTATAAAAACTTATATATCTTAGGTTACCAAAAAGTTTGACCCGGATTAGACTGAGAGATTTTAATCTCGTATGCAAGTTACATGAAGGTTATGATTGGGAACGTAGTAGAAAGGAAGCGCTGGATTCTTTGGCACGCGCAAATTCTCAAGCCAAGAATGTAAATGTTGTGGAGACAGGAACAACGTCTGGTTCTTCGATTGGAGAAACAAGTAGTTATCCTTCATTAGAAGAGAATAATATATATAGTCATATTTACAACGCTCAGTATAGAAATTCAGATTATGACGTAACATCTGAAGTCGATTACATGGACGATTATAGTGATACTGCTAGTCAAGTTAGCTCACGATTGGATCCTGACAATACGAATATTCGAGAGGGTAAACGGTCCGAGCATTCAAATCGTCGATCTCGGCCAAAGTTAAGTCGCTCAAGCTCTAGCAAAATTGACATAAAACTTGAAAAAGTGAATTTGGAATTCGATATTTTTCCCGATGACAATTTATTAGCTTTTAGGCTGTTGCTTCTTGTCCGAGATATAGAAATTCTAGACAACATAAAGACATCTGCGTGGAATAAGTTTTTATCGCATATGCGCCCGGATAATAATACTAGTCCACGTGAGAGTAAATCAAACATGATTAGGTTAGAATTAAATAGCGTTCGTCCTACTCCAACTGATGCTTCTGAAGAGTTACGAATAAAGGTAAGGTTTAATTTAAATAATTCCTTTTATATATAACTGATTTGTCATGACTTTTATTGTTAATGATTTTTCGTAGGCACGATTTTTACCGCTAAGGTTTTATATTGATCAAGATGCCCTTCAATTCTTGATTCGATTCCTTTCTTTTCAAGATTCTACCATTGAAAAACCTCCGCAGGTGGAAGACGATACTTATTTCCGTAAGTTTAAGTTTTAATAGCTTGGTATCATATTCCCTTGGTTAATTCATAACAACTATCATTTGTCATTTACATTTAATAGAATCTTTTGAGATACATCCAATTAAAATGAAGGTCGATTATAAACCAAAGCACATTGATTATACTAATTTGAAGGAAGGTAATTTAGTTGAATTGATGAACTTTTTCCATTTTGAGGCTGCGGAAATGACCTTAAGTAATGTCAAGTTGACAGGGGTGAGTTCAAATAATCAAATCATTCGAATTTTTTTTGATCACGATGAATAATTTATCTTTAATGATCAAGGTTAAAGGATGTCAACGTCTATTTGAGGAATTGGGTGCAGCATGGTTACCACATATAAAGAGCACTCAAGTGCCCAACGTAGTATCTGGTGTGGCTCCAATACGTTCGTTAGTTAATTTAGGTTCGGGTGTTGCTGATCTTATTCTCTTACCAATTGAACAATATAAGAAAGATGGTAGGATTATTAGAGGTTTACAAAAGGGGACAGAGTCTTTTGCACGAGCTACAACTATGGAAGCAATCAGATTTGGTACCAAACTTGCGGTTGGAACGCAGATTTTGCTTGAACAAGCCGATGAAATTCTTTCTTTCGAATCTCAAACTGGCACCAACACAAGGAGTAGTACTAATCCTACAATAAGTACCATAGATGAGGAGTTTGATAGCGAAGAAGACAATATTAAGGAATTAATAAGCAAATACGCTGATCAGCCAGCAGATTTGAATGAAGGTAATTTTATTGATATTTTATAGTTTATCAAAACTTTTCTGATAATTTTTATTTAGGCATTGAAGCAGCTTATAAGAGTTTACGAGCAAATATCGGTACTGCAGCTCATACAATATTTGCTGTACCTATGGAGGTATATGAAAAGACTGGAACCCAAGGAACGGTCAAGGCTGTGATACGAGCAGTTCCTGTTGCTGTTTTAAAACCTATGATTGGAGCTTCTGAGGCTGTATCGAAGACGTTGCTTGGATTACGAAATACAATTGATCCCAATAAGAAATTACAAATGGAAGATGTATGTATTATTTATTCATAAATATCCTTATTGATATTATGGGAATTTAAAGTTTAAAATAATTGAATATTTTTATTACAGAAATATAAGAAACGATAATTTAGATTTAAAAATCATAAAAGAATTTGAATTGGCTTGCCTTTTTAGATTATTATTTTTATATGAATTTGTTCGAGTATAATAATATACCTAATAAGAGATTTTCTTTTGATAGTAACGAACATTCACTCACTTTACACATTTACATATATATATATTATGTACATTTAAACTTTCATTTTTTTTTAATTATGTAATTTTATGTATTCAATACCTATTAATATTTCTTGATGTTTTTAGAAATATAAATAAATAATTTAAAAATACAGCTGATTGAGTTGATAATTAGTATTGGGTGATATAACGCGTCTCACTATAATAGATGTAACCAAAATATTAAAAGGAAGTTTCTAACAGGGGAGATTACACCTGAAAATTGGCAAGTCTATATAATTGACCTTGAATAGTAATACTTGAAAAAATAAATAAATACAAGAATCACTGCTCTAAGCTGATAGATCACTGCTTCGGATTAGTAGGTTAAAAATGTTGGACCTCGTAATTATAAGGATTGCTCCAATAAAAACTCAAATAGATGTCATACAAATATGTAAAACGTCACGCGTGCGGACTGCGGTCCTAGCATCGCCTGCAAAATGGTGATTGGATTTTTTTTTGGTTATTTCGCAGGTTGGGTGAGATAATATTCAAAGTAGAGGGCGCACACCTTGTATATTATAGGAAATTCATAAAATCGATCGATATCATGCATTCAAAGGATATCTTGATAACAACAAATGGTTAGTCATCGATCCTCATTTCAGAGTCAACGGATCTTTATCGAGAAACTGTAACTGGAAAATTCCATAAGCTACCAAAACAGGTTGGTAGACGCACCCACCATCCGTCTAAATTTTTCATCCCACTATACTTACTTTTTTTTTTATTGTTTAGGAGTTCCTGATGTGCCTTCTGGAGAACCACTTTTCACAGACATCCCTAGGTGACGTTGATGATGGTAACGGTGATATGGCTTGAACGATCTTGCCGTTATCCTATATAAAAAAAGCAAATTCATTTGAGAATCATTTCATGGTAAGAATAATCAGACAAAAATTAAACTAGATGGCGGATGCAGGAAAATTCCAGTAGTAAACTTTAGTTAAGGCAAAGATTGATATCGAGTACCGGTAAAGTTATAAGTTTCATTTAAGAGTAAAGAAGTTACATGGTCGATCCTCATTTCAGAGTCAACGGATCTTTATCGAGAAACTGTAACTGGAAAATTCCATAAGGCTTACCAAAACCACGCAACCCCACATCTGTCTAAAATTTCATCCCACTACACTTACTTTTTTTTATCGTTTAGGAGTTCCTGAGCAACACAACGAGTGTTGTTATGTGTCTTCTTTTTCTCTATCAATAACTTTTGAAACAAAAATGCTGGAGTGACCACTCTTTACAGGGAAAGAACTCGATAAAAAAAGATGTATTAGAAAATACGATATTAAAAAAAAAAAATTTTTTACAGCGTTATTCACAGGAACTTCTTATTTATAATACCAAAGAAACAAAACTTTTGATGCGATTGGTGTATTACTATATATTGATCGACAATGTGAAATTGTTCCATTTTTAGAGTAATAGTGTAGGGGAATTAACCCGATATAGTAACTACCCAGCATTAAATCGTCAAAAAAGCTCTCGGTCACAAGACTTCTGTGATTTAGATGTGTTTCAGCCAAAATTATAATAGCGGTTTCATTTTAGCCAAAAATTAAATACCAATTTAGCCAAAATTACGATTTCATTATGATTTCGTGCTTAAAGTTATTAACCAAATTTTATCTATTGCCCGTTAACTTTGTTAGAACTACACTTAATAAAATTATAGCTATTATTATTTATTGTTACAAAACATAATTAAATAGGAGTTAATAATGTAACTATATGGCGTATAATGCAAAAAAAAAAATTTATTATAAATATTAAATAATCATATACAATTTTTGATATATTAGTTATTCAGACCAATCCGCAGTTATGAATTTTATGAATTTGAATTTCACTAGTTCCTTTCGAGTTAACTTATAAATCTCGTCGTTATTTCCTACAATGACCGACATCGTCAGCATTATTGAAAGAGTCATTTCAGTGGGTCAGCAAATCGCTGAGCGACTAGAAGCGCATACAGAAGCCGCCGAGAGTCTCTTGAAGTTGGCGAACATTTTGGGAATGCTCAAAGATATGTTTGCCGACATTGATTATTCCCATGTTAATAAATCCTATATTGTTAGTATCAAAGACACCCTTGAACGAACCCAGAAGGTTTATATGAAGTGTGCCGAGGACCTTGACATAAAAGACAAAAAGTCTTTCTCTGGCAAGCTCAAGAAAGTCGCTGGAATATATAAAGCCCCCAGTATCCTAGCCGACATTCAAAAGTCCATTGTAGACGTTGAAAGACATCTTAACATCACAGATAAGGCTTTAAGTATTATGCAACATGTTCAGACTTTATCCACTCCAACGATCTTTTCAACAACTACTTCGACAACCACAACCACAACCACTTCTACTAACTTGCTAAGTTCGGAATTGAAAGAGGCCCTTGCCAATACAATTGATGAATTAGTGACAAGGCTTAAAAGCGACTGTCAACAGCTTCAAGAAAAGCTCGAACGTTGTACACTTTCCACTGATTCCTTTACTCTTGAAAACTTAGGAAGTGATAATCCCGAGGCGATTTCATTTTGGAAGGAACGTTTCAGGTCTGCCGAGCTCAGTATATCATCTGTTGCTCCATACGAGGTAAACAATTTTCACTAATTAGCTTTTTGAAAATTCAGACTCTTATGTGAAATATGTCGATCTTTGAATGTAGAATATGTACGTCTCATGGGCTCGGTTCGTTCACGAACTCGAGGTAACCTTTCAGCTAAAGAATATTCCAACCGCAATCATGAAGAATGGTACCATCGACGACTTTCGCCGGTATGGTAACAGATATTACATCAATTCAACTGGGACGCGCAATCTCAAAGACATTCGACCACTTTGGATTCCATCCTTGCGAAAAGCATTGGATCCTCTCCATAAAGGCTATATTAAACCACATGATTACTTGAGTTTCCTTGGAGATGATTCGTTGTCCAAAAAACTGAGGCAAGTCGTTCTCGATAGCTGTGGATACGGTATTTTTGTTGAATGCCAGCGAACAAGTGGTGATATCTCCCTTCCTTCTGAAATAGAGAGTCCTGCCCACAGCGTTGGTTGGATGTCCGCCTGTCAAATCGTCTCGGTGCCAACATCGACGGAACTTGGCATATTCATATACGAAAAGAACGCCCAGCAACGTTTTAACAACCTTATTGAAGACATCACTTATCCTAAAAATGACATCTGGGTGCATGTCCGCTACCTCCAAACCGGCCAAATCGAGAAAAAACTTATTTCAAAGAACGTACGAATAATTGGTGGGCTTCGTATCGGAACCTCAATTGCTATCTTGGAAACCTTGGAAAATGGTTTAAGTGCTTGGAGTGACAGCCATTTAATCGTGGAGCTTAAAGCTTGTTTTGGTGGACGATATATTGTGACCGCTGGATCAGGAGAAAATGTTCTTGTGTTTAAGACAAAGCCGCAAACCGGCTTTGATGATCGTGTGATACAGAATAATCAACTCGATAACTTTGCCGATATTCCAGAATTTGATTATTGTATTTTGGGGCCCTCGACGGTTTTTACTCAGGAACCTAAAGTTGGTGAGAAGATCCAGGTGAGCGATTTTGTTTAATGAATTTACGTGATATAAAATTCCTATTCAAATTGGGACTGGGAGTTTATTCTAAAATTGAAAGTCGATTGTCGAGTTTAAAAACTGATATTTAACATGATATTGGAATTGGAATTGATCACTTTGATTATTATCGTAATACAACACAAGTTCCTATGCCAAAAGATCAGGAATAAATAATCTCCTAATAAGGCAGTTTCGACAGTCGATTTTTATATTAGTTTCGATTTCCATCCCTAATTTAATCAATATCTTAGAGATATTATATTCATTTCTACATTATGACATATATATAGATCAATGTGGACGGGTTGTGGCATGATGTCAAAGTTACGGCGGTTAATGGTAAATTTGTAAAGCATGTTGGTTGGTCTCCGACTTCTGACCCAAAGAGCTCAACTGAAAAAGAAGGCGTTGAAAATGATGAAGATACTGAAAAATATGATGGTTATTATCTCACAGAAGACGAACTATATGCACAACAAAAAAATCCTGATAGATGTTGGTGTCCGTGGACGGATGGAGTATCGAGTTCGGATATCAGGCCTTATCGTTGCCTTCACGTTGGTGATCTTGTTGAAGCACCCGTCATATACCCAGACTATCTCTTCCGTTACCATGGCCTCGAAGAATCGCAGCTTTATCTCCCAGCTCGTATTATTGATGTTCAAGACGATCAGTATCTGGTCAAGTTCAGCCCTGCTGTTAGTGCTTACACTTGGTGGCCTGGTAATACTTCAAGTGACAACGAATTTCCACGCGAACCAGGTTCTAAGGAGACTGTTAAGAATCCATTTAATGGCGTACAAGTTACCATGAGTATGGATCGGGTTCGCCCTTACACCGCTGGACCACACCCTGTTTTGGGTACGCAGTCAATAAGGCCACATAGTTGGTCAACGTTTCAGGGCGTCCAATTCACAGACTTGCAACAAATCGATGAAAATATTCTGTGGAAATGATGTTAATATAGTATACGCTCTCATTGTAATGCAAATCGTCTGTGATATTCCTTTTTTTATTATTTATTTATTATAATTTTATTTGCTACACCCTTAATTTAAATAATAATATGTTTACATTTTTTTCCATTTTCATAATTAAACGTTAAATGGGATGAAGTAATGGGTATTGGGGAATATAGAAGAAAGCATGTGTGACTTTTTTTAACTTTGTAAATAAGTTAATTATGAATATTTTAAATTCAAAATTCAAAGTTCAAATAAAAATTGATTTCTAAAAAATGTAAAGTCTAGAACCGACATTAGGTGACGGACATATTTAGACCAGGGTAATATCGTGATATCGATCATGTCGATCATGTGATCTGATATCAGCCAATCATATTTGTAGAAATGTTGACCAATCAGAAAGATGGGGTAAATTAGTGAAATCCGCATGTTCAATTCTGATCGTTCGGATTTTTGATCGGGTTTTGAGTTGATAATTATTGGCAGGCGAAATTGTGTAACTCGATCCGCAATTCGATTTTTCCGAACAACAAAATGATCACATAACAAAAACAAATGGTTGATTGGTTTTTGTTGAAATTTTTTGCAATCAGAAATCCCCAACCCAATTCTGAGTTTGATCACATGTTTGGATTGGTTAACGGATTTTGCGACCAAAAAACCGAACGATCAGAAATGAACAGGCCTAGTTTAACATCATTCAACTCTTCGGGAAGCATGCCATTTTTGGCCATACCCACTGTTTTTATTCGTTAGTTCCGCTCGTGACACAAAAATTAATACGTCTATTACTGCGGAGATCACCAAAATTAAGAATGAAATTAATAATAAAATCGCGGATGGGTAGCTAGGTTTAGGTAATGGGAAGGAACTGCCATCTTATGTGTTACTTTACAAAAAATATAATAAATAGCTTTGTTTCGATTTTTAAAACTGTTTGTGTTTTACAAGTGATATGAAAAATAATAATACATTCGCAAATTTCGTCATGTGATTTGGGCGACTGGTAAAAAATTCTGTAGATATGGGTGGGGTAATTTATTTCGGAAACCTAGTATAGTAAAAGAGAATCTTGTAGTTAGCTATAGATATTTTTCGAAAATGTGAGAGAGCAAAGAAATACTTGATGCTGGGACTCGCATTAAATGGCCTAGGATCCGCGTAATCCCTCCCTCTTTGATAGCATCATATATTTCATTCACTTCTCCAGTTCTAAATCTAAAATTATTAATTAAGTTTCGCAGTTGCATCAAAAAATAAATCATTTTTATGCCATCGTGTCTAATCAGAACAATCTCTGATTTTGATTTTGCAATGATGAAATTTTTATATAAAAGTATAAGTTTGATAAAATGACACGTCGCGCGTCGCGTTTTATATACTTACTCATCAAATACTTAGTGAAAGTTTGTGTTACGAGATAAAAGTTTGATGAAAGTTTGTGTTATAAGATATAAATATTAGAATCTATTTGCTTTGCACTTTTATCCATTTCATTTTTTAATAGTAAAAAAAATTACTCTCATAATGATTGGAAGTTGGAAGGAAGCCGATAACAAATTAAAAGAAATTTTCTCTGACAAACAGATACGTGGCAAAATCAGAGGTGCCCTGTTAAACAAGTTGGAAGAAGAACGTCTTAATTACTTCGTAGGAGATAACGAAGAAATAGGATTTACACTTTCAATGCTCTTGCAAGGTAAACTTCTGCTTCAGGTTGAATTATTTTTGTAACGTTACTAACTTTGCCTCTTTTGGTCTCCTAACCAAATTTAGATGAACATCAAGGTAAGGCTTTGCGTCGTAATGTTTGGTCAACTCGAACGTGACGCGCTAACCTTTTTTGCACTGCTTTATAGATCCCAATACGAAACACACACGTGAAATTGGTAGGTCATAAAGATACATCCCTCTTCCCTCAGAGATTGTGTCCCTAACCATTTAATTTTAACATATATAGATGATGAATTGTATTTTTCAGTAACAAGTATGCTTAGTAAAAAACCAGATTTTTTAATATTCCGTGAGGATTTGTTGGATTACATTAAGCGACCATTCGCCAGTGCGATCGGTATTTTCCAAATGAACTATGAGCGGTATTTTCGGTCAGAACTTCCTCAAGGATTTTTGAACAATTTCTTCGTGAGCTCATGTAATGCTTCCATGAGACTATGGGATCAATGTATTGTTGATATTGTTCGTCCACCCGTAACCGGTACTACAGAAGATTCGTACCATGCGTTCTGGGACGCGCTCATTATTAAACCAATTCTCACTGGATGTCCGGAGGCAGTCTATAACCGAAACACCTCTAAAAATACATCGACGGGTTTATGTAGACCTGACACCTCGTGTTGGATATCAAGCGCCTGTCTCGTAAGAGGGGAGGAAAAAGGCCCAGAAACTTCCGAAGATCCAGCAAAGGAGCTAACCTCGAAAATGAAATGGACGTATGGTGATTGCCCTTATATCTTTGGATATTACGCACCAAAGTAACATATTGCTATTTGTATTCTGGAATAAATAAAACTGAGCGCAAAGATTTGATTACTTGCTCGCTGGATAAGATGAAAGGGCGTATACAGGCTTTCAACATAGGCAGGAACATTGGCCGACTATTACCATTACTCAGGCAACATATACCAGAATCATTTCAAGAAGAATTCGACGTACTCTACCGATCTAGATCGTGTAAAGTGATTCAATTAAAACATGATAGCGTCATAAAATATTACTCCACCCCGGATTTTGTTTTAAATATTGTGGAACTTTATAATGGAATGGCTGAACACGCAGTTCCATATATTGATTCCATTTTGCAATACAACGTGATTGAAGGAACCATTCCGTATATTGTTTTTACACCAAGGGGCGTACTATATAAACCACGAACGATTGATCAATTAATTAAAGCTATATACTGTGTTTTGACCGCAATAAAGGTATCTATCATCATCTATTTTCTTGTTATCCTGGAGATTTTATTAATAAAAATTATGCATTCTCAGTCTCTTCACAAAATGAAGATCATACACCGTGACCTCCGCTGGGAGAATGTAATGAAATATATCGATAGCGAAAAGTGGTTTATAATTGATTTTGACGACGCGTGTAGATTTCCTTCAAGTGTTCCAAATACGCAATTGGCTATGGAGAGTCATGCACCCGAGGTTTTCCAAAATAATCATGATGACAGTGTCGATGTTTGGTCTGTAGGGTATTTGATCCAGACAGCTTCAGTGAGACTTGAAAAATCCGACAAATTAAAAGATTACGCAGTAACTAAATTGATGGCGAACGACGAATTTGACAGACCGACATCTGGAGAAGCTCTCGAATGGCTCTGGGAAAATTATAAAGACGTTCTTAAAGATTATTTAGAACCAACTGAAAATATTTTCGAGATTTGATTTATTAGTTTTTTTTTTACGAGATTAACGATAGAATTATATGGCATAATTGCAACAAATTACTGCACCTATAAACTGTATTTTTATATGTATTATCTTAATATAAAAAAGTAAGCAATACGCATTAGAATAATTTCGTCTCGGTTACATGATTTTTTCGCTCGTAAGCATGTTCGCTTGTTGCATTGTATGGTCATCAATGTGCATCGAGCCATGTGTTTTGCATACGCTTTAGATCGGTCTAGAACACATTGCCACTCTTTATTCTCACTTACCTTTAGCGTCCCCATTAATTATCATAGGCCAGAATTTCCACCGGGAAATAAAAATGCGCAGTACGAAAAAATTCAAGAACTCACACATCGGAATTAACTAATGATTTCTTCCAGACGTGCCTTCTGACCATTTTTGGAAGTCTAGAGGATCTATCCAAGTTTCAAGATGAAACTGATTATGTAATTGCCGAAATCTTAAAGCAGAAAGTTCGATACTGTACTAGCTACGCTACATAAATATTCATTCATCTGCGCAATTTTGACAGAGAAAAAAATAATATTTGCATTTTATTCGTAATAATTTTCCCGAATTCCCGTTGTGCTTATCGAAATCTTATTAGCCGATCATCTCGTGATTTTGAGAAACAACCAGGAACTAGGGAGCTCACATGTGATACAAAAATAATTTAGATCGTCCAATCTACATGCATGTGAATAAATACCGGTATATACACATCGCCTTCGGCTAAATTCTCCTATCTCAAATAAAAATGAATTTGGATTTAGAGTATAATATTGCTAAATCAGCTAAAATCGATAAAAACACTAAAATTAATAAATCATTATATCTGTTATAATCTACCAAAACGCTTAGCCAAAGGCGCCGTGCATAAATATGGGATTTAGATGGTAGAGTGATCGGCGTGAGCAATTGTTCACGCACACGTGATTTTTTTATTTGGAGTGTTATCAAACATGTCATCCATGCTGACGGGCTGAATCATATAATTTATTATAAAGAATTCGGCCAGAAAGGCTATACATTATAAGTGTGGGATATAGATATATGATAAATAAAAAAAAGTGAAACCTAAATTCCCACTTGGATAAAATAAATCGCATCCTATATGAAAGGCATAATCGAATATGCAATCTGAACTTGATAAATAAATGAGCAGTAACGTTAGACATCAGTATTGTGGGAACAAGTAACAAGTAATTGCTTTATGTATTAACAAAAAAAGTTGATCTTTGTATATGGGTAGCATCAAGTTTTTTTATTATATAATTTTAAGCGGATCCGTTAATCAAATTTTCGTGATGTGATCATTTTAATGTAAAGGCATATTCCAAAAATCGATCCTGCAAATTATATAAAGGGTAATGTCCCGAGGGGATAAAAAATTTTAATAATGCATTAAGCAATAGCTTTCTTAAATATGAGACATTCTAAAAATTAATCGTAGCGGTAAATGTGAATCGGTAATGTCTTGTATTATTTTTTTGCCTCAGTTGCTAATCTCCCAATCTATACTATAGATTCAAATTATTCAATCCTGAGAAACTTCTGTGGAACTTAGTTACTGTATAGATGAAAGTGATTTATATTGACGAAAATATTTTTTTTATGTTTGTAGGAAAAGGTGTAGGAATGCGTAGCTAGCAAAAAAAAAATTAGCATAAGAAGCCTAAATAACTACTCGCGTTAAATGACTTAGGATCTGTGTACTACATTTCATTTGCTTTTCTGTTTGCTATATATGAAAAAAATCATCAATAAATTTTTACAACAGTAAATCGTGATCGGAAATTATCAAAGTGCTTATTTATTTAATTTTTAAAAAGAACTCAACAGAATAAAAGCTAAAAATAAACTGATTTTGGCAGTTGAGATAATAGGAGTATAATAAAATTTTTAATCAACCATCACTTTAGGGATTTTTAATACTTATCAAGCTGTCAATTTCTTAGAATAAGTTACCGTTTTATTAATCTTTTCGAACAGTACAAGTCTTTAGAGGAAAATGGCAAAAAAAATTACTCAATTAAGCTCTTCAGTTACCTTTTTTAAAAATATAATTTGTGATACAAAAAAAGTCATTGCATCAGCTGAAAAGTCCATTGACTTATTAGAGAATAAATGCCAGCATTTAGGGGATATTATTTCTGCTAAGAATAGGAAAATTATTGCTATTGTTGATCAGATCTCTTTTCACATAAGTATAGTGATATAACTATAGAACTGGAAATATATTCCAGCAATTATGAAAGGAAATTATAGCTGAGAAGACATAACAAGTCTGAATATGACCTAAAAACCTAAAAAAATATACATTTTGTCTCACTTTATCAATAGCTTTGAGGGAGAATTCTACTCATTAAAAAATGGCATATCCTATCCTTTTCGTATTCAATGAGGATATTTCAGGATACTGTCAAATCAAAATAATAAAGTTCTGATTACACAAATAATTATTGATATCCGCATATATACTAAGCTAGTCATTATATATAGACAAAGAATATAAGCTAGTTCACCTGAGGTAGACCCATTGAAGATTATAATATAATTTAAATTTTTTCTTATTAGTTTCAAACAGTCAAAAAAACTCTGCATTATATATATTGAGCTTATATTTTTATAATGTCTTTTACTAAAATAAGATTCAATTTTCTTCTAAACTTTTTTGAATCAATACACAAGTCTTCAAATATGATAACTGTTCCTCTTTCTAAAGAAAATAAATCTATCTTTGAAAATTTATTAAGCTTTATTGTCCAAAATGTAATACTTTCATGATATAGCTTTAGACTATTTGCAATTATCTAGTAGGTTGATTAAAGGTATAGATATTTCAGACTCGTTAAGATGATGGTTAATTAAAACAAATTCATTATTCAAAATATATCTAATTTTACTTATTTTCCTATTAAACATTCAATAAAGTTTATTTTCTAATAATAGGTTGACAATCATTGATTTTTTCTGAATTAGTATAACTACTAACTAATAATGTAAAGGCAATTGAGGAGTCAAATTCAATACATTAAACTTTTTTGCATCTTTAATCTTATTGATATGAAGAATAATTTTGTTTATTAAATCAAGCTTTCTGATTTTCATATTATTGAAACTAAGTATTATTAATATTATATTAAATGAAGTAAAATTTCTTAATGAAATTTTAGCGAACTTAATTCGCTTAAAATTATGTAAATTTTTAAAAATTGGATTTCACTTCACTTAAGAATCCTTTTTTGATTAACATATGTTTGATATAAGAAAAAAAATAGCAGTATATAAAACTTTGATAAGACATATATCTTGTTCCTTGCATATATTCCTCTTCTTCTGATTGTGTATCTTTTGTGATTTTAAATCTTCACTCTTTTAATAATAAAAACTATTGTGATAATAATTTTAAAGATTCTGATATTTAAATACAAAATATAATTTTTCGTTATACTTATCAAGATGCATCTTATCTAAAAATTTAGGCTTATATGATAAAAATTTTTTCTTAATAGATCCTTGAAAATGTATCATACAGTTCTTTCAGTAGTATAATAATATAGTGAATACTATTTAAATTTTTTAATAATATACTTTAATGGATATTTCTATTGATATACATTATTTTCACAAAATCAAAGATAGTATCATATTTATATATTTAGTCAATTTTTTTAAAATAATCATCATCACATTTTCTGGCATAATCTATAGCTTGATTTAACTTACTATTAGAAAAAGTATAAACAAAATATAAAGATAATATGAATACAACCTTTTTAGATCAGTTATTAATATGAGTTCTTCTTGCATAAATCTCCACTTTGGTAAAAACTTATCACCTTTGAGATAATATAAAACTTATTTATTTTTTATAATAATAACTTTTCAAAATTTATGAAGACTTGAATTAAAGATAGAATCAATTGCCTGTTTCTAATTTTTCATACCTTTTTTTTATTTTGCATTTACAAATAAGTAGTGAATAATATCATCTTTCTTTAAAATTTCTTTGTTTTTTTTAATAGGATACTTAGATTTTATAAATGGTTTAGACTCAACCTTCTCTAATAAAATGACTACTGAAGAAGCTAATCTCCATTTTAAAGAATCTAATTTTCTAATAAGATATGTAAAATAGTTATTCAGATAATCAATAGCTTTTGATAAATATCTAATCTATACTTTTATTAATCTTGAATTAAAGATATAAACTTAACAGCATACTGGATCTTATATAGAACTTTTTAGAATATCTAATTAAAATGTTTTTTAATTGCAATTTCACAATGACTATATAGGCTAATTACTTAAATTATTATATTATACTCTTACATTAAACAGGAAGTCTCTTCTACCTATTCTCTTTCATTATTACATCATAGAAGCTTTAGCTATGTCAATAGATTATTTCAATTTTTATATATTTACCTAAATGTTTTAACAACTTCATAAGTACTCTTTGATCTGAGTAGAACTAAAGCTTTAAATTTTGAGATGCAATCTACTATATTAAGTATTATTTTATAAGTTTTATTTCTATAATAGTTATAAGTTAAGAATAATATATCACATTGATGAACACAATTTGGTCATATTATTTACCCATAGCTGAATCTTAAAATATGTTTAAAGGTATACTTATAAATCTAATATGATTCTTGTTGATTTAATCATTTTTTTACAACTTAAAAATTGAATTAGTACCCTTTTTTTATATATATTTCTTAAGGATTTAGATAAGAAAAATATCCAGTAGGTCAATAATATATTTCTTATAAAATAAGATTTTGTTTTATACTATGAGTCTTATCAGAATCTATCAAAATTTGCGGTTAACTCATTCTTAAAGTAAGATTATTATAATAGCATTATAAATTAGGATAAAATACCATGTTTGATCTAATATATTTATAGCTTTTAGATACAAATTAGAAGCTTTATAATGAGTTTCAAGATGAAATTTCTATTAATAAAAATAACAAAAAAAAATTTACTTTCTTATAAAGAAGCTTAAATAATGTTATTAAACTATCTTAATATAAAATAATACTATTATAATTCATAAGAAAAACTTGAATCAAAAATATCTAATTTGCGAAATTAGCTTAGGATTTTACAACAGAATAAAAATTCAAAGATGAGATTAGATTTGTTCAAGATAGCCAAATTATAGAGCTTAAAATAAGGTTGAGCATCTTAAAGCAAGCATTCAGATTCTCATAAATAAAAAAAATCTCAATAAATGTTTTAAATATAATAATGACTACATCAGTAAGTTTTGGATAGGCGTTTGATGACATTGATCAATGCCATGCATTAAAAAACGCCAAAAAACGTTGAGAAACAGACCCAATATCAACCAATGCATTTAAAAACGTATATATCAACATTATTTTATATGTAAATTAATGTATAGTCAATCAACGCTAGTTGAAAAATACGCAAATTATTGTTTGTTAATGCATTTATCAACACTAAAATACATTATAGCAACAGTGCTTCAAATAGTAGTTTTTTTACTAATAGTTTATTAATAGTGTAATATTTTCGCAATCTGATGTAATTGATTCATTGAATTATCATAAAAAATATTATTTAAACGTTAATATCGAGAATTTTGATGTTGTTTAGATTTAATATGTTCAGTAATCTACTTTTATAATCTGTCATATTTTCTAGAATAATTATGAAATGAGAAATTAATGTTCTTTTGTATCATGTTAAAATAATGATTTACAAACCATCTTGAAAAAATCAATTGGCCATTACAAGATCATCATCGTCAGAATTTTCTGGCTGTCCATCTTTATTAGTCATCAATACATCATCTACTACATCATCTATATCACCATCCTCTTCAATATATTGATTCAGAGGAGAATAAAATGCTTCTTCATCAGCGTTGTCAACCTAAGTAAAAATAAAGTATTTTAATGACATGACAAAGAAACGAATAAGTCTAGATATAATAATTATAGTATGTTCTTTATTAACCAATGTTTTGATCCATAAATCAAGAACTTCTGTATCAATTTTCGTCGAAAGGTATTTTTCATCAAATATCGTCTCTAATACAGACTGTACCCAAATGCCGTTTTTTACTGTACGTTCGTTTTCTGATGAAAAAACCAATTTAATTATTAATATAATATAGGTGTCTGAATCTGGATCATTCAGATCACTCAGAGTATACAGATCTTTGTAGACTTTTTATACGTTCTCGAGTTCCTTCCATTCCTTTATCTGTGATTTAGTGTAGTTATCTTCAAACGGTTTTATCCTATTGATTCCAAATGTACTCCACAGTGCTTCCTTAATACGTCACACATAATAACCTTTCTTTGATCGATTTGAGGTAAGTAACTAAACATTTTGATAGTATACGCCATTAACTTATTAAATAATACACATCATATTTGTTAATTGATGAATAATAATAATAAATTAAAATATTAACAGAAGAATAAATTTTTTCTTCCCAGAGTTTATTGAATGTAATGCCTTTTTCTTCTAGCTTTATAAGTTGGCTACTACAATAATCATCACTTTCCAGAAAAGATTTAAATCGAATTTTGAGTTCTTTATCTGTAATCTGTTGATTATGTTCGTAGAACAACTTGGTCGAAAATTGTTTAATGACATCCTACCATAATATAAATAAATATAAATAAAGAACGTAGAAATAAAAGAATTAATAAGAAATATATAGTTACGTGGTAAAAAGGTTTCAACTTGTCAATTTTCTTTTTTCCTTTTCCTTTACTAAATTTGCTATCTTCTTCAGTTTCAATATCTCCAAATTTTTTC
>CAJVPQ010001379.1:0-18485 GCA_910591825.1 Funneliformis caledonium
TTGAGAAGAAATAAGTGAAGCATTAAAGGAAAGTAATGGTGCTGAAGGATCAGTTTGCAACCAGGCCACGCCCATACAGATCGAAGAAGTACCTAAATTGATAAGGGAACTATCAGTATAGAACGAGAGGTTAGTTAATTGTATGAAATGAGTTTTAAAATCATCTAAATTATTGAGGGTTTCTATATTAAAAATTTGCTCAGGTATTATAGGTGGAGAAGACAAAGATAAGGGGATAATAAGTGTACTATTATTAATTAAGTTGTAACTATGTAAAGTGATTTCATAGAGCATATAAGGCGACAAAGAACAGATATGACCAACATTTGGAAAAAGGAGAGCCTTGATGTCAGCACATAGGTGCATTTTGATACGCTTCTAAATCTAAGATAAAGAATAAATATATTTAAAAAATTTTTATATGAAACAGAAAAAAAAACTAAAATTTACTTTTTCTTCATCTATGATTCACTTAAATAGGAAAGATGCATTAGGATTACTAGAGATAAAGCTTTCGCTTTGCTTTAAAAAAGATTGATAATTTTAGGATATTGAATGTAATGATGTAATATCGTTATGAGATCTCAAATAAAATTGATCATTTTTTTAATTTGTAATAATATAATGATTTAATAGGTATAATAGGTATTAATATACTAATGATCATTTAAGAAAAAAAAAGGAGTCACGATTATACAAAAAAGAAAATTTTTTTACACAACTTCATAAAAAAATCCTTTGATAATAAATACAACACAAATACTACTAGCCAAAGGATTATGTCATATTATGATCATTTAAAAAAGAAAAATAAATTGTAATTTTACAAAAAAAAAACTTTTAAAAAAGTTTCAAAAAAAAAGATCACATGGACAAGCAATTTTATTATACATTAAGAAAACTAAAT
The DNA here is from genome assembly GCA_910591825.1 of Funneliformis caledonium. Taxonomy (NCBI): domain Eukaryota; kingdom Fungi; phylum Glomeromycota; class Glomeromycetes; order Glomerales; family Glomeraceae; genus Funneliformis; species Funneliformis caledonium. Next base: position 908 of record CAJVPQ010001379.1, read on the forward strand.
GTATCTGCATAGTAGTTAAGGGAGAGAACATAGAAGGTAAAGATGTAGAAGGTAAAACTATGAAAGGTGAGAACATAGTAGATAAGAATATAGTAGATAAGAACGTTGCTATTGCGTCTTCCTTTTTACCATCATCCTCTTTGTCATTTTTCTAATACATTTTTAAACTTAAGGTGAAGAATATTAATAATAGTAAGCTTTATTTATTTTTGCAACAAAATAGCTAAAAAAAAAATATTATGTCTAATATCCATATCAGTCTTAAATAAGAGTATAATATCAAAGTATCAAGCTTTTCAAAAGTAAATTTACTCATTATGAAAAAAAAATTCAAAACTTTATTAATCACAACAATTTATAATTTTATTGATATCTATATTAATATACGTTAATATGATGTCTAAAGTCAAGGAAAATTCATATGACTGAAGCATAATGACAATAGAGATGAGAGATAGGAAAAAGTATAAGTTTCTTAAATCAATCTTATCAAGATTGATATAATTAGAGGGTTATATACTTATATGGTCAAATTGAATTTTTAGATTAGGAATATGCACCGTAAAAGCCTCATTTAGCAAAAATATGAAATGGCCATACACATTTATCTTGATCTCATACTCTTATGCGTGTAAATAAATGCATCCTGTGACTTTCAAGTGAAATTTGTAAAGCTAAAAATTAATGAAATCAAATATAGATTTGCATAGCAGAAGTAATTTTCAAAAAAGTTATATATATTATTTTTGCAGTTTGCATGGTAAAATACAAAGCAAATATAATAATTTTATTATATAATTTTATGAATAAATAGTACACACATGATTAAATATTTTAAAGTAAAATCTTTATTATATTTTTGTAAAATATTATGTGAAAAAGGCTGGTCAGCTAAGTAAAAATAAAAGTAAATAAGACAGTAGCAGGATGTTTTAAGAGATGAAAGATATAAAAGAACTTGCCTGTCACATTATTATTTAAACTATCAACTACTATCTATTTAATAATTAATATTACTGTGTTAAATTTTGGATTATCTTTACCATGATAAAAGTTTTCTACAGTATTCTTTTCAATCTTTTCCCCAGTAAGTTGAAAATTTTCATATTTTACAGTTTTAAATGCATAATCTATAATTTCCCTCTTCTTTTTTTGAGTTAAAAACTTGCTTAAAATGGTTTCTATTTCTTTAAGAGATAGATTGAATGAACCAGATGATGTACTCATCTGATCAAATTTGATCTGAAGTTTTGAATACCTGCCTATTTACTGATGATTCAACTTTTGCTTTAGTGTAATTTTAGCACAAAAGGAAATGATAACTTAGAATAAATTATCATATATGCTAATAGAATACTTAATGCATAATATTGGATTATTTCATTTCGGAGAGCTTCTATAGATTGATTTCAAATGAAATTCTGCAAAATTCATTACAGCAGGTTTCTTTGAAACTATTAATTCCTGTTGTCATATTATTACCATTGAAAAAATTTTCTGCAATTTAGAGCAGTAATGTGCATTTGGAAGATTGGAAGCACTTTTGAAAGCACTTTTGGAAGGGTTGGAAGCATAATACTCTAATAAATTCATTTGGATTGAAAGCTTCCAATCAAATTTTATACATTGAAAGCATAAAATGCACATCACTGCTTTAGAGGCATAATCAGCATCACATAAATTAATTTTTTTGATTTCTGTAGTAAATTTACTATTAAGTTCATTAAATATATTATTAAATTCATTATTGATTGCTAAGCTTTACAGTAAAAGTAAAATTATATTCAGAAAGTTTATTAGTAATTTAAGTATTAATTTCTATGGTAAGATTTCTGAAGGTATTTTAATTTCTGATGTATTATTTTGATCATTGACAATTTTGGTAACATATATAGAGAGTTTATCAGAAATTTTCTGTTTAAGATTTAACTATATAGTAATGATTCCTACAAATATCGTTAAACTAACAAACAAAAAAATAGCAGTTAAGGCCAAAAAAGATATATTATCTGAAAAGTTAAATAATGTCAAACTGGATATTATTAAATAAGATAATGAATAATAAATTTTATTAAGAAATGTGTTTATTAATAAAGTTATTCTCAAAAAAAAAATAGCCATTTTTTTTTTCAGCAGGCAAAGTCAACGTATGTGTATAAAATAAATTTTTTTTTGGTTTTTTTTATTATTATTGTATGACGCATTAATTCAAAGAATGTTATTTATATTTTGTGCTTAAAATGAAAAAAAAATTCCAAACTTATTCATAAATTAATTTGTATGATATAATTCTAAAAAAAAAAATTTCCAAGTATGATATAATGAATATTTTAAAAATACAATGATTAAAGAATCCTGTGTAATCATTCAAGAAGGATGAAATTATTTTATGGTCAAAGAAGAAAGCTAAACATTAATTAAATTTATCAAAATTATATTGATATGATCGAGAAAAAAATTATCAAATGGTGGAAAGGGTCACTCTCTAGAGAGGAGAACATCTTGCCATACAAATACTTTTAGCAACCATACAACCGAAAGTAAAGGGGTCTTCAGCGGTTTCTAAAGAAGTAAACCGATTTTAACTTAATGAACGAAATTCGATAAAAGTATTCAAGTTAAGATTACTTACCAGTAATCATTAAAGCGGAGGCGAGACAAGAAAACCAAGTGAAATTACATGTGACTTGACAGGGTGTGGGACGGAGACGAATCATTTGAATAATGGGACCAACATGTCTTGGTTGAGGCATATGACCAGCGTCAACAATTGTTGGTTGTAAGACGAAAATCATCATAGAAATTAAGATGAAGGTGTAAGAAAATTTTGCCATGATTTGCTTTTTGATAATGATTATGATTTGGATTTATTAAATTGAATTGTTTGGTAACGTATTTGTTGCGTTTATTCCTTTTTTTTTTTTTTAATGATATGTAGTAAAAGGCTTAATTTTATTTTTTTAAAAAAAAAAGAAAACAACTTACTTAAATAACCGTGGTTTTGTTCTCTGATAAGGAAATTCAATTGATATTCGAAATTGTTATTATGAACAAATTGAGCATTCATTCACGTAATGATTGGTTATTATTTGAAAAAAAAGGAAATCACAAATTCGTTTCGGAGTAGAAAGAAAATATCGATCTTCAATTCATTAATATTCATGCCTCAATAAAATAAAAATTTCAATATAATTGTCTAATTGATTACGGTTGAAGGTTCATAAACACAAAGAAAAATGTTATGTTATTGTCAATAAAGATATAAATATATCAAAAGTCATTGATAACGAATAAGGAAATAATGTCAAAATTGACGAATTTCAAAGCAGGATTTTAATCAAAAATTTTTATTTTCACGTTTTTTTCGTAAGTCGGTTTTTGCTGATTGGTTTTTTATCGTCCGATGTTTCTTTACAAGGTAACAATTAAAAAAGGGAAATTTGGTGTGATCAATTGTTCAAATACATACATAATATATTTGGAAATTGGATCATCAGGATTAACTAGCATTAAAACAGTGTTTAAAACAGTGTATGCAGGACTTTGGATAATGTTGAAGATAACAACAGTTCCTTACTATAGCTATCAAAAAGCAATCTTTATATAGTCAATAATTATATATGTATTCTCGAGCAAAGATCTTGAGCAACCGATTATAATAACAGAAAGAATTGTTGTTAATGGATAGATATTTCGTCGAATCCGGGATGTAGATGTAGAGGAACTCTTCCACCATAATTGAAACAAACAAACACTGGCATTAATTTCTATTAATACAAGGGTGTATGAACACGATATGAAATATAAGGAAGTTAATGTATATTCCCCGTGTAAAGTTGAAATTTTCTTTGTTTTAATATACAATTAGTAATACTAAAATTCTAAATTTATAGAACAATGTCAGCCTTTTAGTATTTCCTACTTCACTAATCGTTTGATTATAAATAATTATAACGTTGAATAAACTAAGATGCTTGTATTATAAAACAATCAAGATAAATTTTCATATTTTCAAACAAAAAAGTCAATCCAATCGATGATAAATATGTATCGCAAATTTAATATTGCAAACAGCCTATGGTACTTGTCTGGAAAGAAGAAATTGTTATACTGTACCATCACGTCATTAATGATTTAAAATGATTTATGAAATTGATGTGTCACATATACGGGATGATTATCCGTGCTTACATGATTTAATGACCGATTTTAAACGTTAACCGATTTTGGTAAAAAAAACATCTCGAAAATGCAATTAGAGGAGTTAATTCATAAGAAACCTTATTTTACATTTTTTGAGATGAAAAATCGACGGGAATTATACATTCATGCCCCAATATAGTATTTAACTATTATTCCATACGTTAAAGTATTAAGTTTTAGATGTAAGAATTACATTTATTTTATTAGTACCACAAGCACCGTGAAAATTTATTCAAAAAAAAAAAAAAATATAATTTTATTACGCGCAATATTTTTAAATTATTATCTAATTTAATTAAGTGTTGCCCCGTAATTATCAGATTTTACATTTACAGAATTTCCAGATTGTATGTAATAAAATTATGATGAATTTTGCTTTATCTTGTTCATGGAATATAAAAGACATCTTTGATTCAACCCTTTTCTGTATAGATGGATGGTAATTTTAAATAAAATTCAGAACAAAAAAAAAATCAAATAAAAATTCTTCAAAGCATACAATTATAAGCATAATTTCCAAGATCTAAGGTTAGATGGTGCACAATTCCTCTGCATAATTTTGTATAAAAGCAATGGCTGCTCCAAATACTCCAATAGAAACCAAAATATCAATATTTCCCTGTCGTTTGTCTTGAGCAAAAATTTCCTCCCGAAGGAATCGGGTAAAAAAGTTTCCACTATTACTGCCTGAGCCTCCAGAGTACCCTCTACTTGAAGTACTGGCAAGAATCTGAGCAGAATGTGTTTTTGGCATCTTGGAAAAGTGTCTTTTGCGTTTTCGTGAAAAAAAAAAAAAAAAATGAAATCGGGTGGCTTATCTTAATTCTTGTGAACAAATCATCAATTGATGAGTATTATGTATTACATCAATTTATAACTATCCTATATATAGGAAACATGCATAAACAAATCGTGGACAAGTTCGATTGGTCCTCAATTTAGATATTCTCATACATTTTCTTATAAATATTAAGATTAAATCTTTTTTTCTAAAAAAAAAAGAAAAGAAAATATCAACGCAACCTTAATCCTCGGGCTCTTTTTTGGTTTAACTTTCTCCAATGGGTTGTATGTATAGATTTCATGAGTTCGTTATTATTGTTATTTCGACTAGTAGTTAAATGAATACTCACAAAGGTACAACTTCTTTAAAATAGTCCGATTTTTACATCTCATCAGGCCATTCATGGCCATACTTCCGGAGGTCACAGCACCAGAACGAAAGGTATTGATAGTTGAAGCCATTCAATCAATTGGGTTGTAATTTATTTGGAAAGGATTGAACTTTTAAGCGCGAAAAACGTTGACCACATTCATTATATTTATAGGTTCCCTTTCGTCACAAAATATTATGGACAGGTGTCACACTTATCATCTTTTTAGTGTGTTCGCAAATTCCACTTTATGGTATAATGTCCTCTGATTCCTCAGATCCTTTGTACTGGCTGCGTGTAATTCTCGCATCAAACAGAGGTACATTGATGGAACTCGGTATTACTCCCATTGTAACTTCGGGCATGATCATGCAACTTTTGGCCGGGGCTAACCTCATTGAGGTTGACTTTACTTTGAAAGAAGATAGAGCATTATTCAGTGGTGCTCAAAAACTTTTTGCCATGGTCTTCGCCTTTGGTCAGGCCACAGTGTCCGTAATGACAGGGTTGTACGGTAATCCCTCCGAAATTGGAGCCGGTGTTTGCTTATTGCTTATTATCCAACTTGTCGTTGCTGGTCTTATCTCTATGCTTTTGGATGAACTTTTGCAAAAGGGATATGGTCTTGGTTCTGGCATTTCACTTTTTATCGCTACAAATATTTGTGAATCCATCGTTTGGAAAGCTTTCAGTCCTACAACTGTTAATACTGGTCGTGGTCCTGAATTCGAAGGTGCAATCATTGCATTGTTCCATTTACTCTTTACCCGTAACGATAAAACACGTGCTTTGAAAGAGGCATTTTATCGAACAAATTTACCAAATGTCATGAATTTATTGGCTACCGTGGTTGTTTTCGCCATTGTGATTTATCTTCAAGGTTTCCGTGTTGAACTTCCTGTCAAATCAAGTCGTTACCGTGGTCAATTTGGAACTTATCCAATTAAACTCTTTTACACTTCAAATATGCCTATCATGCTTCAATCCGCTCTCACCTCCAACGTCTTCCTTATCTCTCAAATGTTATATAATCGATTCCCGGATAATTTACTTGTCAGATTCCTCGGTGTTTGGACTCCTCATGAAGGTTCAAATCAAAATTACGCGTCCGGAGGTCTCGCGTACTTTATGTCACCACCACATAGTATCACGGATGCTCTTTTAGATCCTATTCACACATCGTTATATATTTTATTCATGTTAACCGCATGTGCTCTCTTCTCAAAGACTTGGATCGAAGTTTCAGGATCTTCACCACGTGATGTTGCAAAACAACTTAAAGATCAGAATATGGTTATGGCCGGACATCGTGAAGCGTCAATGTACAAAGAATTGAAACGAGTTATTCCTACAGCCGCAGCTTTTGGTGGTGCTTGTATTGGTGCTTTGTCTGTTCTTGCTGATTTACTTGGTAAATATTATGTACACCGGTTTTTTTTTTTTTTTTGTATTGTTAAAAAAAAATAATAATAAAATTTTTTTCATTTAAAGGTGCGCTTGGATCCGGTACTGGTATACTGTTAGCCGTCACTATTATATACTCCTATTTTGAAATGTTTGTTAAAGAACAGGCAGCTGAAGGTGGTCTTGATGCATTATTGTTTTGATAAAAAAAAAAAAAATTATTTCTAACATCCAACTTTAGAATAAGTTAGCATATACTTTTATAATTATCCTTTTATTTTTTTTTTTTTGTAATGTTTTTTTTTTATTTTTTAAAAAAAAAAAAAAAAAAAAAAAATTATATTAATCATTAAAAAACTATTTGATATATAAAGCTGTTTTTGATCAAGTGTTAGGAAAAAAAAAAAAAGACACATTAATAGAACTTGGCAACAAACAATACAATTATTATATACATAAAGACATTTTCAAAAAAAAAAAAGAGTGGAGCGGTCATTTATAAAAAAAAGATAGATAATCTTTTTCTTTAATATCTTATATTCACATACAAATAATAAAATCAATTTAAACAATAATAATACACAATTTTTCGACAATTTATTTATTTTTAATTATAAAGTTTTTTTTTTTAAAAAAAAAAAAAAAAAAAAACCAAAAAATTTATTTAAAAATAAACAATTCTAAAAGTAGCGATCAAATGAAAACGAAAATTAAACTAAAAAAAGGAAACCTAATCTTCTAAACTATTACAAATTAATCGTCACTAAGTAACCAAGATTTTTTCTTCATCTCTTTTTTCTCTTTCTTTTTTTGTTTAAACATCTCAATATCTTTTTTATTCAATTTCTTGTGGCTTCTTATAGAATCGTCTAATGAAGCATCTGATGAAAGTCTTTTATTAGCAGCAGAACCTCTAGATTCAGCAAATTGATCATAATCAAAGAAATAAGACATTTGTCTAATTGCTTTTGCATCAGCAGAAAATTTTTCAGGATTTAAAGTTGGATCACGTTGAAACTTTCCGGTTCTTGCATTGAATCTTGCGGTAAATTTATAGTCCGCGCCATCACTTCCATGTTCCGCTAAAAATGACTGATAATCGGAATCATTTGTCGTCGATTGATATTGATCATATTTATCTAAATTTGTAGAAGAAGGAGGTTGTTCTTGATCATTAGAATTATAAGCAGATTCAGAAGTAGGTGATGATTTCGATTTTGAAGGCTTTCTATCAAGTTTAGATTTAACTTCTTTGTCAATCTTATCGAGAAGGGTATCCAAAGGATTTATAGGCGGTTCCGTAGATGCCACGGCAGTGTTTGCCATACCTGAAGAAGCGGTTAAGGTAGAACCATCATAACCATAATAATACGCTTCAGGATAATAACCATATTGAGAGTAATATTGATAATAATCTTGTTCGGAATATTCAGCATATTCAGAATTACTAGGTTGGGCTGTTAAATCGTTATTATTACTGATATTACTTGGAGTTTCCCAAGTGGTTTCATTGGTGATGGTGTTCCAATAATAGTATGCTTGCGCGTTATCATCCCAAACTGCACTCCATCCTGATAATGTAGCCTGATCTCCATTTTCTTCTGAAACTTTCTCGGTTTCTATCGCATTCACATTTAAGTTGGTTGAATCTACTTTGTTCAATTCCTCTTGATCCAATACCTTTAAGGCTGGATCACTTTCAACGTTCTTTTGTTGCTCATCAGCGATTTCTTCATGCTGTTCTTTTTCTTCTTCAGTTAATTTCGTTTCAACGTCTTTATCCTTTGGTTTCTCTTCACTTGAATTGTTTGCCACCTCTTGATCAACTTTCGTAGTAGTGATGTCGTTAGTTTTTTCAGTGGTTTCTTCAGTACACAATCCCACTTGAGATTCTGAAAGGCCTAAATTAGTATCTTGTGTAGAAGACATTTCTACTTTAAAAAATTGGCTTACTTGCGAAAGCAAAAGATACGAGAATTCGTCACGTTACTAAGAGCAGTTAATGCAAGTTCTAATGTTCGGGGAATCCTAACAAAAAAAATAATCGATATGTAGAATTTAATGGAAATTATGTTGATTCAATTTCACCGTCGATCGTCGTGGTGTAACCTATTAGACTTTATTTGGAGAAAATATACTGCATGGATGTAATCATCTCCGATATCGGATTGTCTTCTCACTCCATAAGTAAACAAACCAGGAAACTAGAGCTACGAAAAAAAAAAAAAAAAAAAAAAACTTTATAATTATCCATTTTTTTTTTTCACACAAAAAAAAAAAAGCGCGCCATTATGATAACCAATACAATAACAAATGTGGAAACATTATCAGCAAAGCAAACTAACAATACGTCAAAGTCAAACAGCTCAACTACAAACACGAGTTTAAATTTAGCAAAAATTATTGCTCAAGGTAATTTTTTTTTTTTTTTTTTTTTTTTTTTGGCTGTGTTATTTGTTAGGGTAAGTGGCTCATCTCTTTCCTAACCGGTACATTCTTAATATATATATATATATATAAAAATACCAGAAACCAAGAAAGATCTTAAAAGGAAGGCAGCAATTCAAGCGACAACTGGTATTCATTTTTTTTTTTTTTTAAAAAAAAAATATTTAATAATTATTGTCTCCTGACTTCTATTTTCTCGACTTTTTTGGATTGTACTCCTTTTTGGTTAAATAATAACAATAAGACTGGTAAGGTTAAATTTCTATTATGTAAACCTTACAAAATAAGATGATTCTAATTATCTTAATAATCGAAAAATTCAAAAATTTTTTTTCTCGTTCTTGTAAAACTCGGCCTTTGCGGGGCTAACGTTATCGTTATTATAGGAATAGTTTGTTAATATGGGCAAGAAAACAGCGTGGTCCATATTATGATCCGACTACGCGCATGTACCATGTTAGTCATAATACGAAAAGATATTTTGCAGGTTATACCGAACAGGATGCTGAAGCGTGAGTTAGAAGTATTTTTCTCTTTTCCTTTTCTGTCGTACAAAGACGATTTAATCTAAACAAAGCTCGGCCAATAAAATTACCTATTTTACGATGATGCAATCACGTTTTATCCGCAGTGAAGACGCTACGACAGTTAGTCAGCATAGTCAGCACAAAGTAAACAGTAATAATCAGTTTAAACCTATTGCTTCGATACACAATAGTGAAATTATCACTAAAGATATTATACAACTCGGAAATCACATGTCTAACCGAGTTCCACCGAACGCTGGACGTCGTCCTGGTCGGCCAAGGTATAAAAAATAATGTAAAACAAAATTTTTTTTCGGATTCGTTGGTTTCTCTTCAAACTTTGCTTAATTAATCTCTGCATTTATTCAATTAGGAAATCCGATCTTTTCCAAACGTAGTATTTCAAAGACAGCTGACTGGTTTCAGTTCTTGTTTTAAACTTGTTTTAAAATTCGAAGATAGACTTATTTATATTAAATAATTTCAATGTTATTATAATTATATCAGATTTTTTAACAGTGAGGCGAATGGGTTTGGTTTTTTTCTCACAATTATAGAGGTAAAAATCTTAGATTAATAGATACTGTGTTGGTGATAAATATTTATAATATAATGTCTTTTTTTTTTCAAATTTCAATTATTTTGTAGTTAAAATAATATAATAAAAGACCCATAAAAATATATATTATTATTTTAAACTATTTGATTATTTACAAATTTTTATTAAAATTATTAAAATACAAACACAAATAAATAAATAACGAAAATTTGTCCGAATCGTTCTAATTATAGATTTATTGTATAGAACTTTTAACCTATCACATTTGTTTAAAATGAAAAAAAAAAAACCAGGAGTAAGATTGATTTACTTTAAATGGTTAATTTTTTGCAATTCCCGGAATGAAGAAGAAATTACGGCATTATATTCATGTGGTGACGGTTTTTGAAACCATAGAATTGGAAGGGTAACCGATACTAAGGTAAATCTTATCAAGTTATAGCAAAATTAAAAATTATGGTGCGATATCATTTTTTAACAATTTATTACAACAAAAATATTTTTATTTTTTGATCATTTGATCTTTTTTTATTTCGCCAGTATTTTACGAGTTAGAAAACTTGTAATAAATTGAAATTAAATGAACTAAATGAGGACAATGGGCGATGAAAAAAAAAAGTTTCCCGCCTTTTAATAATATATATCTTTATCTATTATACCACCACAACACATATTAATCATTTACAAATAGGGGGTGTGAGGTTTTAGAAAATCAAAGAGGAATGTCTGTCGCACGTTCCTCATTGATAAGCAAGATTCTTCTAAATATTTGTTTCATTTTATCCGATTTAAAATTACCGAAAATCTTCTTTATTTTTTGCCTCTCACTCTCTCTTTCAAATTATTTTTTACCCCTGTTCTTGTACATCACGAAAATTTGAATCCTATAAACCAACAAAAAAATTTCTTTTTAATCCTTTCGAAAGTTATATTTTTAATTTTTCTCGCATCAACCTATATATAGAAATTAAGAAACTCATGCAGTTCCACATCCTACATAATTGACATCCATTTCCATTTATTTCAAAAAAAAAATTAAAAATAAATTCTTTTTTTTTTTCCTATTATTATGAATAAAGACAAAGTAGAACGAACCACTTTCCCTTTATAAATAAAAAAATCCATATTACTAGATAACCTTAACCGATAGATAAAAGAAAAAAAAAAAAAAAACTAAATTAAAATTAAAAAAATTAGTAAAAAAAAGTCTTAAATCTTTTTTTTTTATTAGAATTCAATTAAAAAAAAAAAAATTATATATTCATAATATGGCTCCAGCTCTATTTTCCTCAACACATTGCTTATCACCATACGGTGGTGCTTTACATGAAAAAACTGCAAACTTATCGTCGACGCAACTTCCCGTTCAACAACAAAAAATGTTTAACCGTTCGACTTCAAAATTTACAACTCTGAATTTTAAATCCGAAGAAAACATTTTATTAAAAGATACCCCCAGTAAACCTCTTGTGACAGCATCTGAAAACAAATATATGATAAAACCATCATCAAAAACACCACCTTCAAATTACAGTAACTTTCGTCAACGTTCTATTAATTGGACAAAAAATAATATAATTACTCCCGCCTTAAACTCTGCCCCGTTAAGAAAAACTTTTTCTTCACAAAATATTAAACAGACAAATACTTTTGAGGAAATATTGAGTACTACACATAGAACTGAGAGAGAAGTTAAGGCATCATTGGCTAAATTGAGACGAATGATTCTTGATGATGGATTACCCGATGAGGTATTATTTTTTTTTTTTTTTATATTATGTAAAATAAAGATAAATGCGCCTGACAATGTACTATATATGCGCGTAAAGGAACATCATTAAATACACCAATTATTTTACTGATGATGTTTGTAAATTTTCTCGGGTAGAACCTACCAAAATTGGATCCTTCGGTTCAAAATCTAATAAGACCCACATCTCTTCGTTCAAGGATATGGAAACACTTTCTTGGAGTCTATCACGTATCTGCTAATGAATATGTTGGCCTTATAAAAAAGAAGGAATCTTGTGTGTATGATAAAATCCGTAATGATACTTTCAGGACATTAGCCACTGATGAGAAATTTTTAAAGAGAGTTAATGAAGACATGTTGATTCGCGTTTTAAATGCTCTTGTATGGAAGAATGCGTGCTTTTCAACGTATGGCAATCAACAGATCACCTACGTTCAAGGAATGAATGTTCTTGCTGCGCCATTCTTATTTACCATGTCAGAGATCGATGCGTTCTTCTCTTTTGCAACATTTATTCAGACTTGCTGCCCTTTATATGTAACTCCTACTTTACAAGGAGTTCATTGTGGATTAAAGGTAAGATTTTCTTTATTCTCTTTTAACTATTGAAATAGAAGGTTAACCAATTTTTTTTTTTTTTATATATATATGTATATATTATAGCTTTTGGATCAATGTCTCCAAATTCTCGATCCTAAATTATTTAATCATTTGAAATCCAAGAACCTTACTGCGGAAATATATGCATTATCATGTTAGTGACGATCTCTCTCAATTCACACACGTATTTTAGATGAACTAATCATCTTTTTTTTTTGATATGTATTAGCTGTGCTTACACTTTGCGCCTGTACTCCACCTCTCGAGCAAGTATTAAAATTATGGGATTTCTTGCTTGCTTATGGAATTCATTTGAATATTTTATGCGTTATTGCACAGCTTATTTTGATGAGGGATCAATTATTGGAAGCAAAAAGGTATAATTTATTATTAATTTTTTGTAGTTTTATTTCGATTAATATTTTATACATCATTTATGTTGTTCTTATCTTATTTTAGTCCGATGAAACTTTTGAGAACTATGCCAGAGTTAGATGCCAAACCCGTTATAAATTTGACGGTACGACTTGTTCAGCAGATTCCTGATAAATTATACGATTTGCTTGTTAGACATCCATATGATCCTTCCGTTGAAAGTGCTCTTTGAAAAAGAAACAAATTCATTATAATTTTATATAAAAAAAAAAAAAAAAAAAAAAAATATTCGACAAATTTTTTTTCGTTTTATAGTTTTGCAATTTTCTTCTGGAATGTATGATTTTTTTTAAAAAAAAGTTATTCCAAAAAAAATTTGAAAATTTTTTTTCACTTGATTTTTGTATATTATTTCTGTAGATACTTATAGATGTGAATATCTTTTTTTTTTTTTTTTTGATATAAAGAAAATTTACCAGAAGAAAAAATTTTAGAAAAGCTTTTTTATATTTGTACTTTTAGTTTTATTTATTTATTTATTTATTTTTTTGTAATCGATCGAAAACTTGACAAATGACTCTAATAGAGACAAAATAAATTTTAATTTATATTTATTATGTTCAAATAAAGAAAAATGTTAAATATTACATTATGTTGAAATGATAAAAAATAAACAATTATAATATATAATAAATAAAAAAATATTACAAAAAAAGGGGTGGTCGAAATTAATTTTAAGACATTTTATGTTTTTTTTTCCTTAGAAAGTTTGATTTACAAATAAAAAAAAAAAAATCGTCCTTGTCCTATTTAAAATTGTTATAAATATAAATGATTTAATAGGAAAAATAAAAATAAAAAGGTTTCTGTCGTAATGGTAAATTTATGAACCAATTGAATTACTTTGCAAAAAAGCAGGCCTTGTAAATAAGGGCTTGGATAATTACTTCCAGATATCATCATTCCAAATATTCTTCTCCAAAGACTTTATTGACGTGCTAAAATTTGCACGATTTGTACGAAGAGGGTCATCATTTTCATCTTCGTCTGATCCAGATTCTTCATGTGCAGTAATTCCTTTAATTTGTATTGGAGTAGTATTATAAGAAGTTGGAATTTGTATAAATGGATCTCTCATTGATGCAGATGCATATGGTTGCGTTATTAAAGGTTTTGTTGACGATACGGGAAGAGATGTTCCTATCCTATTAGCATAACTCTCATACCGCTTTCCATGTCCATCAGGAACTTCTTTAACGAGATCAACACATCCTTCTCTGAATGGTGGAAGATCACTTAATTGTCGTTCTTTTCTATCAGATTTTATACCTAAACCACTTTCAACATCCTCCTCTGATTTATCTTCTGCATCAAAAATATCTTGAGCCCTACCTTTGCCCTTTCGCTTCCTTTTAGACATGGTACGTTTTCTTTTTGGTTTTACTGGTCGATTAGAATAGTCATTCGAATATATTACTGGGAAATTGTAGTCTCCATATTTTCCTAATTTCCTGCTATGATCATACATTGCCTCAATCTCATCATCCGTATCTGGATCAGGAAAATTTAGACTCCTTTTATCATCATCGCTCTGTTCTGATAACAGTGTCGTTCGTTGATTAGGTCCAGGAAGCCAATATTTTCCAGCACCACCACCAGTAAATCTTAGACCGGCCATAATCCTTGCAGTGCGGCTAGGTCCAATATGAGCCATGCCTTCAGCAGGTTCAAAAGTTCGATAAGTAAATCGTGAACCTCGAATTGTTTGTAAAGTGTCTTCAATTACATCTCTAAAGCCCATACAATCTTTGAATGCATATTTAATTGGCATACGACCTGATCGAACGCTTGAATCAATATAATCTTTATAAGAAAATGCGTAGTAATGTGCAAAAGATGCAAACAACATTTCAATTGTTATTAAGAAATCCTGAATGGATACCGAGAAACTCTCAGCAGTTCCATTGTCAGCTAAAAATTATATATAAAAAAAAAAATGTGATATTTAACAATGAATAGCTGTTTATTCCAAACTTCCAAAAAAATTATAACCTACTATCATGAATAATTCCTAAAGATACCAGTATTGAAAGTGTGAATCCTTGCCAAAACGAAAAGAAAATAACTGCTTTCACGCACAGAAATTTTGGCATAGGTCTATAATACATACATAATAATAATAATAATGATGATGATGATGATGATGATGATGACAAATAATAAAAAACACGTAAGTTAAATATATAACATAAATATTAATTAGCTTACCGATATGGCATCAAGTCATCCTTTGTACAAACATAGAAAATAACTAAACAATAAAAACATAACGAGCAGCTAACATTATATATCAAATTAATCCATATGTATCCATTTTTAAATTCGATATGACCTTCTTCGTAAGTGTCAGCCCACTTTAATATCATTGTAAGGACTGTCAGGATCGGTTTCAAATAAACGTATTGAAGAATCCCACGCTTAACAAACAAAAAAGCGTAAGGATCTCCAATATCCATATCCTTTACGAATATATTGATTGGGAAAAGATGAGGCGTTGGAGGGCGACCATGTAATAAGATCAACAACGATCTTTCCCCATCCAAGTAATTCACAAGTAAGTTGAAAAAACAATATATTACAAATGCCTGAACAAATCAATTAAGATTAAAGTTGAGTGAATTTCTGTTTTTGAAATTATAAAATAACATTATTAATTACCTCATATATATCTCTTATACCGTCAACGTATAGTGCTGCATTAGTTGATGCCAAACTTATATACGATGATATTGAGTAAATCGGCACCCTTCATAAGAACTATAAATCAATTTACAAATATATGACATAGAAAAACATATTGAAGAACGAACCTAATAACCTACATTATAATTATTCTCACTACATATCTTTGTAGGGACTATTAAATTATTAAGAAGTAAAGTAAGTAAAAGAAAAAGTTCAAAATAGGTAATCGTTTTTCGTCCACTTCACCTAAAGCTCCAAAGATTGAGAACTTATAAAATTTTTTGATAAAATTATATTTATACTTAATTGATTAAAAAGAACGTACCGGTTTTCTATAATGTTTGAAGTGAGACCAAACCGAGAATATTGATAAAGCTGTGGCTAAAAAGGCAAGAATTGCAGCTGCTGCTCGTATCGAAGCGGGGTTATGGAATTTTTCTGAAGACCCGCCGCCACCTCCAGCATCAGAAGCATCACCTTCTAGCAGCAAAGAGTTTAATATCTCTGTGATCGAAAGCTTTAGCATATTAATATAATCCCAGTCATTACGCACCTTTTTGGTAAAAAAAAAGGAAAGGTAAGTGGTTTATATAAAATGTTTATTTATAATCTGCACACGTGATAAAAGATCATTTCTTCTAATTGGTTAAAAATGTTAATAAATAATATCCAGAATTATGCTATGCAAAATACCAAATTATGCATATATAATAAAATAAATTATGCTACATTATGCATTTATAAATTATCCAAAATTATTAAATTAATTTAAAGGATTTATTAATACACTAAAAGTGTAAAAACTTTATTTATAAAACCAATCTATTATATTCTATTAATGTTTATTATTAAATAAAATAAAATTTAATATAAAGATAAATTTTAAATAATTTAGATAATTGGTATTTCTATTATTTAAAATATTTTTTAAATATAAAAATTACTTTAATATCTACACCTGAATCTGAAAGCCAAATATATATTAATATTATATTAGTTATTACTGATCAATATAGTTCGAATCAGCTAAAAATTTGATGGCTAAATTTAAGTTAATTTTAATACTATTTATAGCTAAATTGTATATTGATTCCAATTAAACAAAATAATTCAGTATCAATTTAGAATATTGTTATACAAATTAATTACAAAATTTACTAACTGAAAAATAGACTTTAATATATATAGCAAAGTTTTAATTTCTAAAAGTTAATACTTTATATTAATAATTTTAGAATCTTATTTATATTAATAAAATTATTAATGTAAATTATTATAAGAAAAAATAATAATAATAAATTGGATTTTATATTAAAAGTTTAATAATTTAAAGTTGTAAAAGTAAAATTAGATTTATTAATAAAAAAAATAAATTTATACAATTTAATAATTTCAATAAGTTTTTATTTACAAATTTATTAAATTATAAATTTCTAAATAATTTAATAAATAATTAATTTAAAACTAGTTTAACATTCTCTAATTAACTGATTAATTTGTCTATCAAAACTATATAAAATTCTTATCCTATTGTTAACGTGCAATCTTTTCAGATTACAACTGTTAGATACGATGTCAGAGGGTTGACTCTTTTTAATTGAACAGTAATTCTTTTAACGATTTACAAGTTTTACGTCAGATTAGTTATCAAAAGTATTTATATGGTTGCGTCAGGCAGTGATTCAACTGATTGCAAGTAAGTTATATTAGTAAAATAGATATAAATATAAACCCTTTTGTAAGTTAGAAAGAGAGAGACAGACAGTTGTATATAAATCTCCCTCTTGTAAAAGATAGCGTAACGCTACTC
>CAJVPQ010001380.1:0-18483 GCA_910591825.1 Funneliformis caledonium
GCTCAAAAGTCATTAAGTACTATTTTTAATATAGATCTTTACATTATACAAAATTGGCATTATTAATTGGCTAATAAATTTTTATAGGATGTTTTCCAAAATGTAAAGATTAAAATGAATCAAAAAATTATGTTTCTAGCATTTGTACTTAATAAGTTATAAGCGTTTAAAGCTAAAATAAGTTGTTGCATTTCTTTTGTCAGCCACTGTATATACTAGTATATCATAGATGGAAACTTTTGGAAAGATATAAAAGATGGGAACTTAAAGCATTTTTGTGTTCAGTGGTTGAAAAAAAGAACCATAATTAAGTTTTAACATTTTTTCGTAAAACTCTTAAAAATAATGAAAATCTATTAAAAAGGAAATCTGCAATACAAAAAATTATTGAATATGAAAATCATACACTTTATTTTACTTATAACCCATTACCTGAATCCAAAAAAATCAAAAGACTTCGCATTAAATAAAATTTGAATTATATATTTTTTTTTATTTGTTTTTATTTGCAAAAAATTCTATTTTATTATATATTTTATAATTGCGCAATATAAAAATTAAAAAGTATATATTCTGCTATTTTTACAACTCCATTAATTTTTGCTATTTTTTTCCATTCAATTAAAATTTCTCTGCGTAAAAATCATAGTTATCTAACGCTATATTTTTTAATTATAAATTGTATTAATTGTTTAAAAGTATCTATTTCTTCTAGTTGATTTTGTGAATTAGGAACATTTTATGGGATTAGATCTAAACATACAACATATATCTGTTGATTTTGTAAATAAACCTTCTTTTTTCACTGATCAGAATTTAAAATTTTACCTAAAACTCGATATGTATCATTACCATGAAATAAACATCTATAAATTCATTTTGCTTTAGAATAATAATGAATATAATCAGCAAAAATAGAAAAAAATACTTTTAGGACATGGTATAGAAAGTAATTTCTTTCCCATAAACCTAAAGTTTAAAGGTAACTTTTTGTATATTTCTGCAATTAGAATTTGTTTAAATTCAATTACAGTATTAACTGGTAATTTATCTAAACGTTATTGACGCTTATTATATCTTTGTACATTTTGTTTATGTTATATTAAATCCTTTGAGTTCTTGAATTCTTTTTTGCAGGTGAGACAAGTGGAGTTATTAGATTGAGATTCTGATGACATGTGTAAGATCTTGCATTATTTATTCCTTTTAATTTCTGAAATAAAAAAAATAAAACTGAGTAGGTAATAAATTATTATTATTACCATATTTTACGCTTACTTGCACATATTTCTTACCTGAGAAATCTGATAGGTTTTGAGAGAAGTGATAGGTTTTGCTGTTAGTTTTATTATTGTTAAGTTGTTTTTTATAATCATTTGAGGTTATTCGTAATAGTATGTGATATTACGAGTCAGGTGTTTTGATGATACATATGACTATTTTTAGGGTCAAATTTTATGATCAAAATCTGGATATTAGCAGATATATTGTAAATATAAGTCTATTTAATAAATTTGTAATAGTATCACATTATTAAAAGTAAAAAAAAATAATTTGTTATATAAAAAATTTTTAAAATTTGAGTCTTCTAATAGTGATGATTAGAATTTCACCATGATAATTAAGAATGCTATCTAAAATTCTAAAACTTAAATTCCCAATAAATCAAAATTATGAATCTCAAAATTTCAAAATCTAAAATTCTAATAAATTCAAAATTCTGATAAGTATAAAAGCCTGATAGATCAAAATCCTAATAGATATAATATCCCAAAAATTGGCTTACTTTAATCTTTCATATTATTTGAAATTAAGTTTTAGGATTTTTTTGAGTTTTAAACAAGTAGAATTTTTTCGAATATATAATTTTTTATTTATTATATTAATTATATATATTAAATAATTAATTAAATTAGTTTAATTAGTAGAGCTAAATTATGCAATAGTATTATTATATTTAATAAATAAACTATTACCAATCAATCTTTATTTTTTCTTTAATTTTATTATATATAAATATTAATTATCTTATTAATTTTTTATTTGCAAAATAGACTAAAAGGTATTTATTTATTATAATTCTAGTAAATAAAAATTAATTCAAAAAAGTATCATAACTATATCATAAGATTATAAGCGATCTCTCGCAAAAAATCTATAATTGAGTATGATTAACTATTGTTATTATTATTACACAAAAGAAGACATGGATGATGATGATCTAAAGGATGATGTTGATCCCTAAGAAATTATATATGTCTTCTATGTCATCTATGTCGTCTATAGCATATATTTCTTTTATACAATATATTTCTTTATTTATTTTATCTTATTTATCTCATATATTTATTATATTTTATTTATTTTATATATTTTATTTCTTATATTTATTTCTTTTATATCTTCGATAACTTTATATTTTCATTTTATATAATAGAAGACAATTTCTTTAGCTTAGCAGTGTGTCTGACATATAGTTTTATATAATAGTTTAGTTTAATCACTCTAACATAATTGTATAGTATAGAGCGCTGACTGAGGCAGTACTCCATTGTTATAGTTATTGAATAAACTGTTAATTTACTGACACTCTTCTAAATCTAAATATCAAATTAAACCTTCTGCTTACTACCCATAAATATTGCTTTACTTATCACTCATAAGCATCTTAAAGAACTGACCGTAACATTATTCTTATTTCTTTCTTAATTAAGGTTTTTTTGCTGATTATTATTTACCTTAAATAATACTTTCAACTTAAAGTTCTACACTCTGTTGTTTCTTCTGTAACTCTTTAATTATTCTATAAATATCTATATAACTTTATCTAACTAAAATTTTCTAACATTGATGTTAAGCTTTATTATTATTTTGAATTCATAAAATTCCTATTTCATTAAATTATATACTGACTATAATTGTGGTAGAAATAAAGAAGCTGAATGAATAACAGTTTTATTTTGAAGATAGTAACATATTTTTCATAATTGTCTTTAAACTATTAAACAATTTTATTTACTTTTGAAGGCATTTTAAACTTTAATACATCAAATGCTTCTAGAATTTCCTGTAGAGGTAAAAAAAGCCAGTGTAAATAGATGTTATCTCTTAAAGCTTAAGATAAATTAGCTATAAAATATTGTAAAAAAATTATAATATTTTAATATATAGTGATTATAAAAAGATGAAATAAAGTTTATTAGATTTATTATATTAAAATCTATTTAATGATAGTATTTTTAAATTTTTAAAATTAATAATTATTAATATAAATTAATTTTTTTATTTTTTAATTTTTTAAAATAACTTATTATCAAATAATTATAAGAAAATAAAATTTAGTTTCTTAGATTTATCTTATTAAGATCTATTAAATGATTTTATTTTCATATTTTTAAGATCAATAGATAGTAAGATATATAAGTTTAAAAATTTAACTTTTTTCATAATAATTTATCATATATTTATCTTTAAAATATTACTAATTAATCACATTTTTTTTGAATTTTTACTTAGAAAACATCATAAAATTTATTATAAAAATATTAATTTTTAAATAAATTATTTTAAAAATATTTAAAATTATTATAAATAATTTTTAATTATTAAATAAAATTGAAGGCAAATTTGCCTGCAAAATGCTTAAAAGAATAATATTAAACTAAATTCTTTATTATTATCATATTTAGTAAAGTATATTAGACATATTTATATTACTTTACCAATCATTTGCCGATCACTTATTACTTTTTGTTAAAAACTATTAAAATTCTAAAAAATTATGTAATAACGTAAATGCTTAAATAATATAAGTTAAAATATGAAATTTTATTATTATATAACTTTGAATTAAATTATTTTTAAGATAAATTTATTTTTTATATGTTAAATTATTAATATGTGATAATTTAAAATTTCAGCTGACCATTAGATAAAATTGATGGTTGAAGCTAAATACACAAGGCTAAAATCTAAAATTTTATACAAACACTCCTTTTATTATGTATAATTTATAAAAAATATAAGATCAGGTTTCAGCCCATAATACAGGTTTTTACTTATAGAGAAGTTAACCAATTATTTACTATTGAAATATTTTTAATAAAGAATATATTTATTTCATATTGAAGATACCAGTATCTTCCTCTAATAATATACTAATATCTAATTCTAACAAATCTTAACTAACCTTAATAAACCCTAATCTAATTTTACTGTAATAAATAAATATGCATGAAAAATAAGATTTCATATTCAAAAAAACTTTTCCTAAATAAATAATAAAAATAGAAACTTGAAAGTGTAATATAAGTCAGATAAATATTTTAATATTAAACAATTTTACATAATATAAAAGGTGATTATTGATATCTTTCTAATATAATATACATTTTTTTAATCATATATAAATAATAAATAAAATTTATATTTTATATAAATAAATATTTATTTCTTTATTTAAAATTAAAAGATTTTTAAGTTTATTTGTGAATTTAA
Source organism: Funneliformis caledonium (assembly GCA_910591825.1). NCBI lineage: Eukaryota > Fungi > Glomeromycota > Glomeromycetes > Glomerales > Glomeraceae > Funneliformis > Funneliformis caledonium. The sequence continues at coordinate 4,498 of CAJVPQ010001380.1, forward strand.
GTATATATTATTATTGAGAATTGATATATAACAGCATTTGTATTATATGATAAGATTTAATAAATGATTATTAAATTATTGTTAAAATTGTGATAAAATAGAGATATTTATTATACTATTTAGTGGTAAGTCTACATAATTGAATTTTTTATTATTCAAATTGTCTTAAATGAAAAAAATCATTCTTTATTTTCAATATTAAAAAATATATAGTAGAATATATTAATTAATGCTAACTTAAAATTGGTTAGAATAATTAAAGGTTATAAGATAAAATCATTTTCTGTTACAAAATCAATCAATTCTTTGAATAAGCTTTGTAGATTTCTTCTGATTTACTTATTATTAATGAGAAAATATGAGAAAGAATTCTTGAATTTTCATCATTAACAAATGCATAGACAGTATACAATTGACAAAATACTTTTGAAATAATTTTAAAAATACTATTTATTAACTAAAATGGAATCTAAAATAAATGTTGAATATTTGCTTGTATAACAAATAGTAAAATTTAATTATCACTAATTTTATAATTATTTATTAAAAAAGGATTATTATTTAAAGTTAAACAAAGTAAATCTGAAATATTAACTTCTTTAATAATTTGTGATTAAGCAAGCATTTCTATTTTTTAACATATTTAATTTTTAAATGATATTTTTATAACATATTGACTGTAATGTTTTGAATGATCTGTATAGGTTTGTCTCTTATTACACAAGTTTTCTATTTGATTTGGTTAATAGTTTTTGCAAATACTGTATTACTAGGCTGAGATAAATGTTATGTTTAACAAATTTTTTAAGATAATGAAACCTATTATAAAAAATTATTATTACACGACCCTTACAATTATCTAATTTTCTTCTCTTATAATACTAATAATATATATTCTTTCTTGTTCATTCTTTTACCATTAAATAATCTCAAACATTTATTTTATCATTTTCTTTTTAGAATAAAATAATATCACATATTTTATAATTACCATTTTTAATATATTTTTGTAATTAAAGAATGAAAAAGCAAAAATATGAAATTTTCATTTGAATTTGAATTTGACATTTATAATTACATATAATAATTACAAGTATTTTATATTATAAATATATTAAAGTGCTTTATTTATCTATAAATATATTAATAAGAAAATAATTATCTATTTTATCAAATTATATAAATTTGATAAAGAATCAGCTTATACTATTTAAGTATTTATTAATTCAAATTTTATATATTATATTATTCAGTATTATTTATTAAGATTAAATATTATATTATACTAAATTATAAATTATAAAAATAGAACATTTGACTGACTTTAAATATAGTAATACAAAATAAGAGTAATAAATAAATAAAATAAAATGTATATTATAATATATATAAAAATTTAAAAAAATTAACTATGAATCAAAAATAAAATATAAAATATATAGGTGTATATAAAATAGAATTTAAAGTTAATTAGTAATTAAAATTTCATTATCAAACAAAATAAAATATATATATAAAAAAGAAAATAAATAATATTTGTATATCTAATTAATATAAATCTAATAAAAATATTTTTTTGAAATTTTAACTTATCAGGATTTTATACCTATTGGAATTTTGGACCTATCAGAATTTTAGATTTCAGGATTTTAAGTTTTGAAAATTAGCCTATTAGGATTTTAAGTTTCAGGATTTCAGACTATATCTATAATTAATATGATATTTATTAAGTTTACAAGTATTAAAATAGCTAAAGTATATATGATTACACTTATATTACTTAAGAGAATTATTTTTAAAGTATATGATACAATTATCTTAATATGATATCTTCATAATCAGGAATTCTATTTAAATTTTTTCTTTATTAATCATGTATTTAAAAAATAGCAATTTATGTTTAAAAAAAAAGTACTTTTTAAGATTTAATTTCAATCCTGTTTCTTATAATCACAAAAATACTTATTTCAAATATAATAAATATTCATCAAATAATTTAGATCTAAAATTAATATTATTGACATAGATAATTATATATTACTATAAAATATTAAGTAAAACAGTATCTATTAATTATTAAAAAGTTACAGGTATATTATAAAGTCTGAAAGATATAATATTAATATATTCTAAACCTAGTAATAAAGATAGTTATTTTCCTATTCTTTGAATCTAATTCATTCAACTTATTAAAATTTACTAGCAAATTCTAATAAAGTAAACTGTTATGATTTTTTAAAGTTTTCAATATTTTATCAATAAGATAAAATAAATTTGTTTTATTTTTACCAAATCATAAATATTGAATTTTATGTTAAAATACTTAAAAAATCATATTTTAGAAATTAAAATAATACTTAGTGATGATTATTAATTTTAGTAAAATAATAACCTAAAATATATTAGTTATCTTATTAAAGAATTTTTCTAAAACAATTGTCTTAAAGTTATAGATTAGTTCTTGAATAATCTAATTTAAATATGATGAAAATTTTATGAATTATTGTTAAAGAAAATATAAAATACTAAATGTCAAAAAAATTTCAAGATATTAGAGAAATTTATAATTAAAAAATAAAATGTAATTTTAAATATTATGTTAATAAATTTTACATATTTAATAAAATAATATTGTAAACTTATTATTAAAAATATGAAAAATGAATTTCTTAATATTAATATTATAATATGATTTATTTCTAGCTTTAAATAAAAAATTTCACTTTATTATATATTAATATAAAATTATAACTGATTTTATAATTTCAGTTTTTTTATTACACATTTTATAAATAAATATAATATATATAATAATACATATTACCGTAAAATCTTAAAATTAAGCACCTCCTGAAAATAAGCACCTCTGCTACTTTTGCCATAGTGTTTGTAAAAACTAAAAGTAAGCACCTTTGAAAATAAGCACCCTATTTATAAAATAATAGTTAATATGGATTTTATAAAATTAAATAATAAAACAAATTTATTTATAATAAATTTATAGCATGATTATTCTTTATTTATTTTATAATGATATTATTAATTTTCAACAATTTCAATATCATTATTTAATTCATCTAGATTTTCTTTTTCATATTCTGCAATTAATTTGTCAATTTCTTCATAAACAATATCATCTTCTGATTCATCTAACATATTTTAAATAGCATATTTTTTAAAAGAATTAAAAACAATTTGATCTGAAATAGCATCCCATGAACGTTTAACCCATCCACATACATCACTAATTCTTGCCCTTTTTAAATTTTCTGCTGCAGTTATACCAGCACTACCCTGAACCATCCATTCATGCCATTCTTTTCACAAATTATCTTTAAAATGTTTATTGATTGATATATCAAGTGGTTGACATAAACTAGTTAATCCTGCTAGAATAACAGCCAAATGAAAATTATGTTGTTTAAATTTAGTTTTCACACTCTCCTTCAAATGACCTCGAAAAGAATTATATATCATTATAGCAGGTTCGTTTGATAAATTTTCAGACATACGAAATTAAAAAGAAAATTCACATAATTCTTCATTAAATTTGATGTCATCCACCCATTTTCTTGAAACCAACAAATAATACCTTTTGGAATAATTTCACCATGAGGAAGTTGCTTTCCTTTAAAAATACAAATTGAAGGATATTTTGTACTATCTATAAATAATAAAAAGAAAACATTAAGTCAAATAAATAAAAAATTAAATTAAATTAAATTAAATTACAACGGACAGATTAAAGATTTAAAAGATTATTGTTTGGGAATAGAAGTTGGCTTAGGAACTCATGGCAAAAAAATTTAGTTGGTTCAACTATAGAAAAAGCCGTTAAAACTCTACTGAATAAGCATCAGGTTAAATACCAAAAGCAAGTACTAGTCAATTTTCAAGTTAACGAGAAAAAGTTGTTTGCCTTTCAAATCTTATTTACCAGCTGAACAAGTTAAAACCACAGTGAAGTGATTTTTATCATTTCTAGTAGTACGAATATGTACTGTTTTATCTCCTTTATTATTAACAGTCATATTGCCCGTCATATCAAACTAAACTGGAGTTTCATCCATATTAAAAATATTATTTAAATCAAAATTGTATTGCATTCTCAATCTTATAATAAATCGCCTAAATTCTTCTAACTTTTCTTCTGTATCTTCAGGTAATTTTTATGAAATTTTAGTTCTTCTTCTTAATGATAAATCAAATCTTTTCATAAAAGAACTAATCCAAGAAAGATTCCCTTGAAATTCATATTCTCCTGTTGAATGTAATGTTTTGATTGCAGGTTCTTTAAGAATTTTACACATTTGTAATCTTACTGAAATGTAATTAACAGCCAAACCCTTCTTCCTTTGTTCAATAATCCAATTGTATAAAAGTTTTTCTGCTTCAGAATACAAAGATTTTCTTCCTGATCCAATACGTTTTTTCTTTTTATTTTTTTTTTCCAATTCATTAATTTTTCTAACCCACCTTCCAATCATTGAACCATTTAAATCAAAGTGGTTTACTGCAGCATTTTTTCATTTTTTTGAGTGTATTTAATTACTGTTAATTTTTTCTCGACAGAATACGATATTTGCTTTGTTGTACTCACTTTTTTACTAGTCATTTTTGTAGCAAATCAGGTGAAGTGGCGGATGGTAGATACGAAAAAAAATTCAAAAAACTTTTTTTTTTATTGTAGGTGAAGTAGAAAACGGTAAACACGAGAAATAAAATTCAAAAAAACTTTTTTATTGAAGGTGGTGGTAGATACGAAAAAAAAAGTTTAAACTGTTTTTATTGTAAATGTTGGGTGGTAATACAAAAAAATTTTTTCGACTTTTTTTTTATAATAAACGGATATTATATGAAGAAAAAAAAAATTAAAAATTTTCTTTCATAGTGGATAACAAATGGATGGATGATAAGTATGAATTTTTTTTTTCTTAAAATTTTTATTTATAACTGATCATGATAATTTTTTTTTTATAATGAATCAGGTGATAATTGAAATTAAGCACCTCCACCAGTTTTGGTGATCACATGACTGCAAAAAAGGGGTGCTTAATTTCAAGATTTTACGGTAATAAATTATATTTAAACAAATTTTAATTTAATTAAAAAATAATTTTATTATAATATTTATAATTAAATATTAAATTAATAATTAATAATATAAATTTAAACTTTTTTTTTATATAATCTAATATTAATTTGATTGATTTTAAAATTTTATTTAATTTAATTGAATATTATAAAATCATTAAAGAAATTATTATTTTACATATTTTATCTAATACTTATAATGCTTTTAAAAATTAATGATCTTTTTTTAATTGTTAAAGTAAATCTGAAAATACCTAATATTAAAATTTGAAAAATACTATATATAAATAAGTAGTAAATATTAATATACAAAATTTTTTTTAATCAAAAAAAAAAAAAAAAATTCCCAACACATTTTTACACATTTTAAATTTTTTTTTTTTTAAGGAAAAAAAAGGATCAAATTTACCTAAATAAGTATAATTAAGAAAATTTACACCTAATATTTTATTAATAAAAAATGTATACATACCAACACAAACTTAACCCAAAATAATATTTATAAATCTTTTTTTAAAAAACAAACGTAATATTTATTCTTCATTGTTTATATCTTCGGTTGAATTATACTCAAATGCTCTACTAAATCCAACATATTTACCCAAATCATATTCCATAAAACGAAACATATACAATTCCACAGGCAAAAGATGCGACTTAAGGCTATCATCAACTTCAAAATTTTCATTCATTGGTGAAGGTGCTGTAGAAATAGTACTTTCCCTTCTCACTATTGCAGCGCCAGAATTTTCCGCTACACCCGAACTTTCTGTTGGAGTTATCGCATTTTCATCAAATTCTATTAAATCCGATTCCATTTCTTTTTTCGCTATTTGTGCAGCGTTTACATCTGTATCATCTTCAACTTTTGCTAGACATTGTTCTAATTCAATTCCTGATTCTGGTTCATCATTAATTTCCTTGTCATGGTCAGGTGCGATTACTTTAACTATATCACGCCAATCAACTTTAGGTTGTGACCAAAAATCGGTCGTAAAACCACCATCAGTGATAACCATCTTATCGAGCATTTCTTTCTGTTGTGCTTTTGCGAGCATATTTTCTTCTATTGTTGCTTCGCATACAAAACGAAATATGTTTACTTCACGTGTTTGACCAATACGATGACATCTAAACAAAAATGAAAACATGATCAATGAATTTTGAGCTTAATAATTTTTTTTTTTTAAAAAAATTTAATTTACCTATCTTGACACTGTCGGTCCATACAAGGATTCCAATCAATATCATAAAATATAACAGTATCAGCACCTGTAAGATTTATACCTAAGCCACCAGATCTCGTTGAAAGTATGAATACCAAAATTCTTGGATCATTGTTAAATCGTTCTGTTAATAACTGACGTTGCTCTATTTTAGTAGCACCATCCAAACGGAGATAACGATGTCCATGAATGTTCAGAAAGATTTCCAGTATATCAAGTACGCGAGTCATTTGTGTGAAAATTAATGCGCGATGACCTTTTTCCTTAAGGTTGCGAAGTAATCTATCTAATTCTTGTAATTTACCACAGTCGTACTGCAAGAGCCTTTTATCAGGAAAAGCAATCATAAGTTTAACCCGTATTGGATAATATAAATCCCGCACTTGATTATGAACGATATATCGAAATTCCTCAGGTAATTCAGCTAATGCATATGAACATACATCGGATGCAACAACTGCCGGAGTCACAAAAGCATATCTCTTTATAACTTCTTCCATCATATCATATCTTCGCTCATAAGATACGACCATATCAGGTAATGTAGTAGTACATTCTAAATTTTTTCTAGGATTCTTAGAATCCATTAAAAATTTTTCAAATGATGTCGTACCCAATTGTCTACATATATTAATTAAACCTGTTCCGTATATAGGACGTCGTTTAAGACGAAACGAATTGATATATCTCATATGATTCCAACGCTCTAGGGTCGCTATATGAACGTGATTTTGCATAATGTTACCAAACTTAGTAAGGCTATAATATGATATTTCTTCGATGTTGGTATTGATTCTTGAATTGCACAAATAAAGTTTCTTCTCAAATAAGTTGTCTGGATCTAACACACTATACTCCGAAGTAGCCAACCAATCCATATTCTCATAGTCAATTGTAATAAGATTAAATAAATCCAAATTTATCCGCTCCAAATGATAGTTTCCTCGATTAAGACGATTACGTAAAGTTAATTCACAATATTCATAATCTCTAATAGCAGAACGGCTCATTGCAAATGAGGTTACGATAGGACGGACTTCAAATAAATCCGGATGATTGCAGACCTTTCGTAGTTGCATTAGGCAATTGATAATACTTAAAAAATTGCCTGATCGAAGAGTTTCTTTAGTTTTAGAACGAGACATAAAATCATCATATAAAAACCTTTGTCGCTTCGATAAGCGACACTTAATAATATGAGTATGCTTGGCAGGTAGTTGTTTTTCTACATCAATTTTTAAACGCCGTAGAAGATAAGGTCGCAATAATGTATGTAAGGTAAGAATAGCCGCACGAGTTTTTTCATCAAATCCTTCATTGTTTTCAATCATTTTATCAACAGGACGTGAAAACCAATCTTGAAATTCTTTTTGATTAGCATACTCAAACGACATATCATCATTACGTGCATTAGGTTTTAAAAAGTACAACAAAGACCATAATTCCATAAGATTATTTTGCAAAGGCGTTCCAGTTAGTAGTAATCTTCTCTCGGAATTAAAGTTCAATAAAGTATTCCAACGTTGAGATTTAAAATTCTTGATATTATGAGCTTCATCAAGAATCAAATAGTGCCATTTCTTTTTCCTGAAATTAATTGCATCTTGAACTGCGAGATGGTAAGAAGTGATACAAACATGGAACGAATGTTCTTTTGACCATCCTAAACGTTTTTCTTTACGTTCTTTTGGGCTACCATAATAAGTTAAAATGATAAATCCGGGACACCACTTTTTAAACTCCATTTCCCAGTTAATAATAACGCTTGTAGGTACAATAATTAAATGAGGTCCCCAAACTCCTTTATCGCAAGCCAAATGAGCTAATAAAGCAATGGTTTGAATTGTTTTACCGAGACCCATCTCGTCAGCAAGAATGCCATTACTCCCTTGTTCATATAAACTAGCAAGCCAATGAAGACCATCATGTTGATATGCACGAAGTTGACCTCTCAATAATGAAGGTATTGGTGTCCTTGCTTTGGTAATCGTAAGAGCCGTTATATTAGTAGACTGTCTTGATGTATCAGTACCATCTTCTAGTCTACCAGGTTCTTTTTCCAGCTTTTTTCTCTTTGCACTTAATTTAGAATTGTCTGAACGATTATCAGAGGTTATAATAGCCTTTTTCATAAAGCTTTCCTGGGACTTGGATATTAAAAATTTGGTCGTGAAATCGTCATCTGTATCAGTAGTTACTACAGAAATCGACTCATCAGCTTCATGTTGTCGAGGCATCTCACCACCATTCGCTGGAATGTTTTCAATTCGAACAGATACATTCGAACTTTCAGAACTTTGTGTTGACGTATCTAATTCTGAAAGACTATCATCGTCACTATCATATAATGATGAGACATCACTTTTTCTTTTCTCCTGAACACCCTTTCTTAAACCTTTACTAGTAGTACCATTTGAAACTAGCTTTGACTCTTCAATATCGGCATTATTTTCTTCCTCGGAATGTTTATTAACGCCATAACGCTTTAATAATTCATCTATGGGAAGATTCATTTCATCAGCTAATTCGTTTAATTCAATCGCTTCCTCTTCAGAATCTTCTTCAAGTTCTTGAGCTTCCAACGAAGCCTCATTATCTTCAACACACTGATCCAGTGACACTGTAAACTCTCTGTCATTAATGTCAGGATCATCACTTAGATTTACCGTTTTTATATCGAGAGATAATGTTCGTTTGCGTAAACTCTTTCGAAGTGCATTGTCTAATTGCTCTGGAGTAGATATTGAAGGGAAGGAACTTGCCTCATTGTCAACATTCATATATGCGTCCGACTCTCCATGTTGAAAAGATTGATCTTTTTCAACTTCTTCATCAGACATATCCGGATCTGTAGAACGATTATCTTCCTGATCCTCAAAATAAAGAGGATAATCATATTTTTCCATTAAATCCTCTAATGGAAGGTCTTTCTCAGCTTGTAAATTACGAATTTCTTCGTCATCATCCGAAGATTCAATTTCCATGACCTCTTCATCCATTGACATTTGATCTTCATCAGATAAATTAATATCTGATTTGAATTCCTGCTTATCATTGTTATTTATATTAACATCTTCCATAGTGGTAGTTCCCATTAAATATTTTTCGTGAAATTCAATCTTCTGAGTAGCATCTTCAAAAAGTGCATTAAGCTTTTGTTTGCCTCGTCGTTCTTCTTCTTCGGCCACCAGCTTGTCATGCATATCATTAATAAACTAGAATATCAATTTCGAATTAATAATTAATGCAATATAAATTTTTTGAAGTAATATCTATGGTTATAAATTTTGATATATCAAAATATAAGATGATATTTGAAAAACTATAAAAATAAAAATATAAAATAAATATATTGTGATATCTTACTTTCGCTATTTCTCTCCACCTATGCTTGACTAAGTTAGCTGTTGTCTTAGCTAACTTTTTGATTCGCTTTTCTTCAGCTTTTATCGCATTTGGCTCTTTCATCGCTAATTTGTTAAAATGTCCTAAAATTGCCCTACTGACTTGATGCGTTTTTCTTAACCTTTCATCACTACTTTTATTAATTCTTTTCGACTTTGCCACTACTCCGTCAAGAATGAAATCCCAATGAACCTTTTGGCGTGGTGGTTCAGAAGCTGGTTTAGGAATTGGTTGTAATTTTCCTTTATTTTTTAAGACTAAAATACGATAATCAACATCTATCTCGTTTGGAAGCCTAGCTGCTTCTTCAGCAGGGGTGATATCCTCATCATCCAAAGTGATAAACGATTCCAAATATGCTTCAAAACTTGGAAATTGAGCATGACCTCGCCTACGTAGCGAATACAATGACATACTACCCGATGATGCATTATCACGATTACTAGTAGAATCTACTCTTGAGGACCTACGGAATGGGCGACTTCCACTGTCAGAGTCTCCAGAAGTATGCTCGGATGGCATAACATTGTGGAAAACTCGCGAACCGATAGATTGTTGTAACATACTGAGGATAGAATCACGATGTTTGTTAAGTGACCGACGAGTGGACATCCTAGTAGAATTTGATTGGATGCTGTTGGTGACTTGTTCGTTTAAAGAGGACCATAGGTTGTGATTTTCTAAATACTAAGTCAATCATTATTACAAAACATAAACACCCATTTAGCACACCCCGAAATGAATTTATTTAAATTAGATAAATAAAAAAATTTTTTAAGTTTATTTATCAAAATTATATGATACAGAATAAAAGTAAAAATAAACAACTTTAAAACTCTGAATAAATTAAATTTAAATCTAATATGAATTCAGTGTAACGGTGCGAGAAAATCGTACCTTAACCATACGCTCACTATTATCAGAATTTATTTTTTGTGGGTCGAGATCCCACATCAACATATTATAAGATTCCATATAATACAACTCTCGAACCAAGCTGTCATGTTCTTCAACAACTTGAACGAGATCATCCACACGCTCCTTTACACGCTCTTCACGAATTATACCCAAGGGAGTCTTTGGCTTTTCTGGCTTCTTAGATATTATCTCCGACAGAGATTCTTCATTATTTGACAAAGTTTTAGTTCTTTTCGTCCTAGGAGTAACAAAAGTTTCCTTAGAATAATTGCCATCATTATTTTTTGATTCATTTAATGTTGCATTTCTACTATTAACGTTGATTTTTCGTTTCCGATCATTTTGACGCGCGGATTGTCCGTTAACAGGAGATTTCATACTATCCAATGGTAGCGGATTTTTACGAGGTCGACCTGGCCCTCGTTTTATAGGAGTAACGTTTACAGGAACATCAGAAGTTGTACCTATTGGAATTTCGCTATTATTTCCATTAAATATTGGTTTTTCCGACATTCTTTGCGTAAAAGTATCAGTATTTGAGACACTTGTATTACTAAAATGTGCAGATGGCGTGACTTCGACAGAAGTTTGATTACCAGATACCTTTTTCTCAGGTGTAGTTGAAGTGGAGGTAGTACCTGAATCCAAAGAAAACTTTAAACGAAGTGACTTTGCAGGCCTAATAGGTGGTCTCCCAACAGGTTTATTCGATTGCGCATTTGGACGAGGTATTATAGGTGAACCTATAGTGCGTTGAGTCTCTGTTAAATCAACGTTTTTACGTGGTCGACCAGGACCTCGTTTAGGACTAATAATTTTAACTTGGTTCTTTGCAGATAAGGATTTCTTCTTTGTAGGAGATTCCGTACTACTATTACTACTAAAGCTATCATTGCTAGTATCTGTTTCTGAGTAAATGTTATATCTCCGAGGTTTTTTTCCAATATTTCTTTGTGACCTCCGCGTAGTAGTTACTGCGGCACTATTATCTTGACAGATTACCACTTTTACTTCTTCGTTTTCAATAAAGTCGATTCCGCTAGTACTTTGACTTATGCTTGGTGATATTTCTAAAAAATTATTAGTTGTGATTTGCTCTTTGTTACTTATTTCGTTATTTGGTGGTGTTGGTATAGGTTCGTTTACATTAATTTTTTCAGTGAAGGAATTGTTTTCCTTATGATCGTTGGAGTTTGACATTGTCATTGCACAAGCTACGACCATTGTAAAGTAATATTCATACTTTATAGGACCTCAAAACAATATATCAATATGATATATAACGTTAAACTTTTGTGGCGAAGAAAGTTTAACTCGGAGTTTTTTTTTCTTTCGTCACTTCCTGCAAATAAAAACCTTTTTAACTCCCCTTTTACTTTTATGGGAGTTGCATGATTACGAAATTCACGTGATTTTGTTATAAATTTTCTAATTTTATTAATTGTTAAGATCTATAGCCATAAGTTATAATAATTTTAATATATATAATTCGAAAAAAAAAAAATTTTTTTAATTTAATATTAAATCTGAATTTACTAAATAAAAATTTTTCTCACTACTTTTTATTATAAAATGTTTATATAGTCTATAGTTTATTTTTAAAAATAAATATTTTTTTAACAAAATTAGCTTTTAAGTGATATATCACCATATAATATAATTATATTATATGGTGGTAGATTATAGTATTACTATATAATCTGATTACTACTATATAATCTTATTACCACTCTATAATCTGATTACCACTTGAATATCACTCTATAATCTAATATCTATAATCTAACCATTACTCTATATCTAATAAATATAATCTAAATGCTTATAACCTATCTTTTCTTTTTATCAATTATCTCTTTTATGTTCTGATTATTTATTTAATCCTTTTTTGCTATTCATATTTTTATATTAGTGTAATTTTTTTTACCACTCTTTAATCTAAATAACATCATACTCTATAATCTAATTACCTTTCTTTTCTTTTTGTTTTAAAACTATTTATAAATCAAATTCTATGTTAAAGATACTGATCTTTTATATCTATTTGATATCAGCTTCTATATTGAGAATATTAATCTTATATACATAATTAGGTATATAGTTCCCTATTGAAGGTTCTGATCTTCTATATTTATTTGAATGTTTAGTTTTATGTTGAAGGTATTGACCTCTATACCTGTTTAAATATTAGATTTTATACTGAAATACTTATCTTTTTACATCTATTTAATTGTCTTTTTAGATGTCAAAATAATGTAAAAAAGGTAACAGATAATGTGTAGTAAATTTGCAATTAATTTTAATTGACATTATAGCATAATTTTGACTGGTCTTTAAGATAATTTAAAGGATTTAAGTTAGCGTCAGAAACTATTATAAATCTGCTATAGAGCTAGCAGAAAGCAAAGGGTTTTTATTAGTTCACCAGTTTTTGGTCAGCTTAGTATAATTTTTTTACTATCCTTAATATTCTTAGAGAAATTTTTTTAAAAACATTTTTTAAAGATAACTATAATATTGATTTTGGGATTTAAAATTTATTAATTATATTCTTCTATATTTATCCTTAATAATTTAATAAAAGTAAAATTTTAGAAAAAAATTTAAAACATTTCCTATACTATATATTTATTATATATGCAATTATTTTTTATACTATATGGATAGTATATATAATATATGTATATTAAAAAAAAAGTAAAAAAATTTAAAAAATCTGATTTTTTTTAAGGATATTGAGGTAACTAGAGACACCTATCTAAAAGACTTTCTAGAATTCTAAAAGTATCAAAAAAGTTATTTCTAACATTTTCAGAAATTGTTTCTATATTTTTCTAGAGATAACTTTCTAAGACTAGCTTTCTATAATATCAGATATTTTTATTTTATTGAAAGCCTGTTTTAATATTTCTGAAGTCTGTTCATTCTAAAATATCTTATCCAATTTTTTTTAATAATAATATACCTTTAAATAATACTTATTTACATACATATTATAAAACTCATATATTAATGCTATCAATCTTTTCAAATGTATTTTATATCCTTCTCATCAATTACATATCTATTCACAAGTTTTTTCTTCATTAAAATAATTAGAGTTTCGGACGAGTCGAGTTAACTCACGAGTCAGATAAGCTGAGTCGAGTTTAAATTAAGTCGAGTTTATATTTTTTTAACTCGATGATTTGTGAGTCAAATCAAATTTGAGTCGAGTTAAATATTTAACTCGACTCAATTTAAACTCGACTCAAACTCGACTTGATTTGAGTTGACTTAAAATAGTATTATTAATAAATTAATATTTTAAAACTATAAAAATTATACATTATAATAATTGAAA